>CM067312.1:32774058-32815507 GCA_034231615.1 Meghimatium bilineatum | reverse complement strand
CCTTAAGGGGAAGAACTCAACAGAGGAGTTGGACCCTGGCTCTTTCGCCCTCTTAGCCGAGTGTCGTTCACCGACATCGTGTACCCCTTGTCCAAGTTCGAGTCTCACACCACGCGTTCTCGAGCTGAGGGTCCTTGTCCCAATAGCGCCTGAGCCCATCAGGTACTGAACCCTTTCTCTCTTCAAGTGTATATCCGGTGTAGGAAAACCTGACAGTAGAGTTGGGCTAGGGCTAAATCGTTGTCCCTTTTGTGCCTGAGCCCATCGGGTACGGAACTCTTTCTCTCTGCAACTGTACATCCGTTATAGGAAACCTTGACAGTAGAGTTGGGCCAGGACTACCATCGTTGTCCCTTTCTTGCCTAAGCCCATCGGGTACAGAACCTTTTCTCTTCGCGAGCATATTTCCGGTTTAGGAAGGCTCGACATAAGAGTTGGGTTAGGTCTTCTTGCTTTACCAAACGCCAATGGATGGGTCTGGGTCTCTGCCTGTAAGGAACACAGGTAACTAGAAGCTCGTCTCGAGCTGACGGAACTTGTAGTTCCCCTTTCCTAGGACTTTTTCACTTTCTATTTGCAGTTCGCGCTGCCCTCTAGTTCTCTTCTGCCCTTTCATTGTTTCATTGTACTTGGTATGAAATCTATTTGTCTCTCGCCATGCATCTACCTTTACGTGCATTTTACATTGGCCGCCCTCCAATGTTCGGACTGGACTGACTTGCTTCACTGTGTGTCGACAGTGTCGCTATATGTGGTGATTCTGGTGGTGTCGGAGATATTGTCTGTCTCTTGTGCAGCCAAATCTCTTTCCATCTGCTACCTCCACATTCTCGGACACGATCCCCAAATGATTTGGCCAGAATCAGCTCGAGCTGCTGTATTTCTGTTTTCAGGGTGCACCGCGTGGAGGTACATTTGGGATCGTGGTTATCTGCTAACCCTGGGCCTGCCTAGAGCAATGCGTTCCCTTTGCACCCCATATATATATATATATATATATATATATATATATATATATATATATATATATATATATATATATATATATATATATATATATATATATATATATATATATATATATATATATATATATATTAGTAACACACATAATTACATCTCACCAATAAAAAAGTTTACAATAAATCGTGTAAGAATCAAACCTTCTATTATCGGAAATTTGTCTTCAGTGGAAATATTTTCCAGCCCCCGATTGTATAGCTGAAAAACATGTTAAATGACCATGGAATACACGAAAACAACAAATAATTCTTTATGTGGATACTTTCTTATATTCTGAATGCAGAGAAGTGTTGTGTTTATAAAACAAAAGTTGACTAAACAAATCGACATGAGTGAAGTAACTTTAAACCATTGCAACGCTGAAGACTACATGAAAATATGCCACGTTCTGCATACAGAAACATATACAATGGATTATGATAATATAGTACCTTCAGCTGTGAGCAGGCACCTCTTGACATCCCATAGCCTTTCTGACAAAAGCACAGTCCTTCACAGTTGTGATATAGATGTGTAGAATAGTGCACGTGCGAATAGTTGCAAGTGATTGAATCCGTTTTTGTTGGATGTTAGTAAAATGTAGGGCTGTACCGGATTCAAATTTGTGAAATCCGGCCAGAGCCGCATTTGGCCTGATTTATGAAGTGAGAACAAGCCGGAGCCGGATTTACAAATAAAAAAAAATTACGTACTACATCACTTGACTTAGGTGAGTGAAGTCCCTCGACTGTTGATTACTGCAGTTCATTACGATAGACATGACAATGATGACATATACTCATATTAAATCATTTAAATGTAAAATAATTACATTTACATTAGAATAAGTAATATTAAGTTCCATAAGTTCTAGATGAAACATAATACATAAGCATATAATGTTAATTTAGTAATTTTAATTTTTAGTTTTCAGTTTTTAATTTTCACATTGTTTTCATTTGACAATTTGGCAGCTCAATTACAAATCACAACAACAGTACATTGAACAGATTGAATTTATTGAAATACATTCATTCAGTAATTACACTATTTCAGTCAGTCAGCCTTCATTATGGCTGTGAAGCTGAACTCTAAGAGTCAAGAAGGGACGAGGTTGTATTTCAGGAAAATCAACGACTCCACATTTTGTGGTACAAGGCTACTACGCTGGTCAGTGATAATGTCTCCTGCAGTACTGAACAGCCTTCCCGATGGCACACTTGTAGGTGGTGGTGCAAGAAATGCCTGCGCCAGTCTAGCCATACTTGGAAATCTTTGCTTATTGGCATGGCACCATGAAACTGGATCTGACATTCGAGTTTGAAGTGGCTATGACAGGCACTGTGTCACCTCAGTGTTAATGCTGTTGCCTTCGGCACTTGTAGAACGATCTGCGGTGGGATTTTCCTCGTCAATTGTGTCAAAACAGCTCTATAGGCTGGACTCTTACTGTGTGGCAGTGCTCACAGAAGTTAAAACACTAGTACTACTACTAGTAGCTGATGGATCCTGTGCACTGACTGTGTTTGCTGAATGAATAATGGAGTTAGCTGGTAACAGTAGATGGGCTCGTGCATCACTTCTACCACGAAGAAGAAGCACAGCTTGAATCGAGGATCCAGTAGTGTGGCACAGGTGTAATTACAGTTAGACTCAATGTCCGCAAATCTGATGCTAACAGCTTCAAGCAGCGCTGCTTTCAAAGTTTTGATCCCAGCATCACCACCTTCTTTCTGGAGGAAAGCCAAAAGTGTTTTCACTAATGGGATCACAACTGATATTGATGCCTGAGCTGCACTTATTTCACGTGTGTGTTCTTCAAATGGTGCCAAAGTTGCTACCACATTCTCCGTCACTGCTCACTGCTGTGCCGTTAGCCCAGTTACCGAATCAATTTAATCACAGTACAGGCTGATGCTGCGCCGTTGTTCTAACAGACGTCGTAACATATAGAACGTTGAGTTCTATCGTGTTGTCACGTCCTGCATAAGCTGATGTTGTGGTAGATTTAATTCATTTTGAAGTTCATGCAAACGACTGGTTACTGAAGAAGAGTATTTGAAATGTAATACCAATTCTCTTCCAGTACTGATGAAGTCAGCAACAGTACTTTAGACTCACAAGACCATCACGCACACACAGCTGCAGTGTGTGTGCAAAACATCCAACACTTGAATAGCTGCCATCACGAAAACATTTGGCACTGTTGAATGCATTGTCTCTCACAACAACATGGCACTTCTCACGTGAAATTGACCACTCATCTAGCATCATTTCAAAATGTGCAATCAAGTTTGTGGCCGTATGATGTTCATCACATGCAGTACGATGGAAGACTAAACTGGGGTGAACGAAGGAGTCTGTTAACCAATGACCAGTGATGCTCATAAATGACTTATTGGTGTGTTCAGCTGTCCACGTATCTGTTGTGAATGATATGTAATCAGTGTCAGATATCATTGCTGCAATTTTTACCTTCAGACGTTTACACATGTCAGGAATAACATGTTCAACAATGTACTTTCTTGAAGGCATTTTTCCATTGTATGCATCAATTCTCTGAAACCTAGTAGTTCCACTACTTGAAAAGGCTCAAAATATATGGCTATCATTCGGGCTACGGTAGCAAGAATGCGTTTAGCATTGGGACTGTTGATGTCCCGCATTTTGGCCCGGTCCCATGCCTGCACAATTGACTGCTGGGTACTGCTACTTGCTTTGTGCAATCACGGCCACAGATTCACCATAGGTGTTGTCGCCAATACACTGGCCTCCAGTCATGCTTTCTTTTCCTTATTTCGTCATAACTTTTACTGTGCATCGATCGCAAATGGGTCTGCATTGATGATGTTGAGAAGTCTTTGGGGAGATCTGATTGTCCACGCGATAACTGTTTGTCACACAACTTACATATTACCTTCGCTGAATCATCATCTTTAACCTTGAAGTAATCCCAAATGGCGCTGTATGACTTAGATTTTGATGCCGTTTTATTTGATCGGCAAGACCCAAGAAATTTACGAAAATATAAAAAGTCCCACAAACTCATTAAGTAATGCACCATTAAAATTCAAAATGATTGTTTATTTCTTAAAATGCTTGTCTACATTAGCGAGAAATTGTAAACCGGAAGTGCTTCTGTGCTATTTGTTAAAATTCGGCTTGGCCTCATGAAACATGTACAGAAAATTCACATGACTAGGCAACACAAATCCGGCCTAAATCCGGCATTTTGGACCGGATGTAAAAATGGTCGGATTCTGGATTTGCCAGAGCCGAAATTTGGT
Source organism: Meghimatium bilineatum (assembly GCA_034231615.1). NCBI lineage: Eukaryota > Metazoa > Mollusca > Gastropoda > Stylommatophora > Philomycidae > Meghimatium > Meghimatium bilineatum. The sequence goes on along the minus strand of CM067312.1, from coordinate 32,811,218 downwards.
ACACCCCTTTAAAAAACACACACATAAATCCAACATAGATGTACCGTAGCATACAAGATCTTAGGACAGTTGTCTCCTAATTTTAAAAACGGACAAATCAACATGAACTCCAAAACCGCACTATATAAAACAATTTTCATAAAATCATTATGCTACCAATTTCAAACATGGGCAATAACAAGAAAAGCCGAAAGAAAATTTGTAACAACAGAAATGCTTTGTGTACATAGAATTCTCGGAGTAAGAACAATAAGAGACACAATCAGAAAGAAAACATCATAAACAAACACAATGCCGATCCTGAATTACATCACAATACAACATATTAAGTTGTTTTCACATGCTTCCATACTACCATCATACAGTGCTCCTAATAAAACAATGCTATGCAGACATGATGAATACAAATCCAGGGGCAGAAAACTCAAAAGATGTATTACAAAAATAAATAAGTCAACAAAAACATATAAAACACACACTGCCATCTCCATAGAACTCTTCTAGCCCTGAAGCTGCAAGGTACAAAGGGGTATAAAGTGAACAGAAAAAAAAAATGTTTTCGTAACTTTTTAAAATCCTACTTGAATTTGGTCATGTCAAGTAAGATGCTAATGTGTTTATCACTATCTCTAAAGTACTGTTTATTTCTGGACATACATCTTACTGCTTAATATTTCATTAAACTTGTCATTTATGTGTCATGTCGGCAACGTCCCCAAACGTTATTCACATTATTTTTGTGCACTTCTTGTCCATTCCTGATTTCTATGTTTCGAAGTCTCCATGGTTCTCATTTCACGAAGATTCAAAGATGTATAGAATTTATACAGAAAATGTCTTCAAAATATGATCGTATCGCACAATATTCAGTATTATCCATGTTCCAGCACTGTCCATGCACGCTTTTTTTTTTTTTGAAAGTCCGTGAAACTGAACAAAATTCTGTAGTGTGAATACATCCCCATAGCAATATTGAATTTATGTCATATTCTTTCAGCAAAATTAGCTTTTGTGTCACCTGTGATCACCTTATATTCAATTTGAACCTTCATGTAATCGTGCTAGTGTTAGTTTAACTCTGAGTTTAATTTCAACAATTCTCTAGAGGTACCATGGCATTTCGTTGATTTATGCTGTCAATTCTATTTTTTTCCCCCATTTAATTGTATGCTCTTGTGGTCTGCTCTCAGTGACGATATCCTGCAATCATGCATATCTTTTACAAACAGATTATTTGTAAAGTTTAAATTAAGGATGGCTTAAATCTTCTTTTATTCACGAAAGTGATCATCTGATTACTTTACTCTCCGTGCAAAATGGATATTCTTCTGGATACAAGAAATACAAACTGTTATTGATTACAGAACATGTCAGGGTGACTAGAAAATAATTTCTTGTGCATATACAGTAAGGAAGAATAGGAGATAGAACAAGTCTGATAGAACATTTAATTGCTAGTACCATTGAGATATCTCACTGCTGATACAATGGAGATATCTCACTGCTGATACAACGGAGATATCGCACTGCTGATACCATGGAGATATCTTATTGCTGATACCCAGTAGACAGCTCAATGTTGAAACAACGAAGACATCCCATTGCTAATCAATTGAGACATCTCATTGCTTATACTATGGAGACATCTCATTAATGATACCATGGACTGCCAGAAAAAATAATGTGGATGTGTTGAAAGATTCCAACGCGAAACGGAACTTACTCGATAATATAAAAGAGATAATTTTCATTTTTTAGGCCACTTCATGAGACAGAGAGGTTCGGAGAACAAAGTCACAACAGGAAAGATTGAAGGCAACAGAGACAGAGAGCGACAACGTGAGAAAATATTAGACAGTTTGACAACCTGGCACGGCGGGGAAACATCAACGATCTTGATACATGATACTGGAGACAGAGAGTTGTGGAGAACCATGATCGCCTATGCCAGCCGGCATAGTTCTTGATGAAGATTATGCTGATGTTCAATGTTGAAACAATGAAGACATTCCATTGCTAATCAATTGAGACATCTCACCGCTGATACAATTGAGACATCTCACCGCTGATACAATTGAGACATCTCACCGCTGATACAATTGAGACATCTCACCGCTGATACAATTGAGACATCTCACCGCTGATACAATTGAGAGATATCATTGCTTGTCACTTGTTTCAATAATCCTAATTCAGTCAAGTTTAAGATATATTTCAATTAATATCAATAGATTTCCATCTCTCCTCGTTGTAAATACAATTATCTAGCAGAGTGTGTCAATCTCAATGTGTTATGTGTTCCATATACCCTTTCACCTCTTGATCCTATTTTGCCCTTCCCTCTTCTGCCTCTCTGACTCTTTATCGCCTCACTAAAGTATCTGACTCTGCCATGGGTCGAATTTGTCCACTTTGAGAAACCCTGCTCTAATGTGATGACATTATGCGATGTTCAGCTTGTCTGAACAACTTTAGGACTAGCATAGGACTAACTAAGCCATATACGAACTCATTATCACGGACAGAACTATATATGACATTTACAAATTTTATGTAACAAATTGTCATTAATATTTGCGGCGGACGAACAACAGCTGTTTTCGCTCCTTAATAAAGTCTAGTCGGTCTACTCTTTTATGTGTGTGTACGCACGCTAGTGCACGCGTGTGTATGCGTGTCAGTGTGTGCGTGTGTATGTCTCTTACTATCACACATCTGCCAAAAGATATTTCGTCTTTCATTTTTCGCCTGCAGGTTTACGCGCCTGCAGGTGAGAAAAAAAAACTTACAAACTTTCAGTTTACTCGCCTGCAGGTGAGAAGAAGACAACTTACAAACGTTCAGTTTGATTGACTTTTTTTGGGGTAAGAATAAAACATCTTAGAATCGTTGAATGTGCTTGCTTCATTTGAGAAGAAGACAAATAAGTAATAAACATACGAATAAGTAGATAGGATGCCACAAATGGCCATGACACATAGACATAACGGTTATAAAGCCAGAGGAAGACCATGTAAAAGATGGATCACAGAAATCAAAGAAGCCACAGGAACACGCTTACAAACAGCGCACAAGGAGGCCATCTCCAGAGAACTCTTCCACCCCTGACGCCGCAAAGAAAACAAGGGTCACATCGTATAAATAGATAGATAGATAGACAAATAAATAACGTTCGGTTTTTCTCGTTTGATTGTGTTCTCTGACTAATAACGATTCCACTCAACAGCATGGCACCACGGGCATCTCATGATAGTTAACAACATAAATGTCCAACTGTGCACGCACGAAATGAATTTCAAATACATCCACAGATAGAGGATGACAAACTTGTAAATGGATACAGCAACTAACACATATTGACATATAATATTAGAACGCCACGTGTTGTACCAGTTTACAGAGCAGTCTGTCTCCTTGACATTTCAGTTATGTATGAGGTACATAGTTTTTTTTACAGTGAAACACAATACTAGAACAAAAATCAAGTTCCACGTTGTTCATTATCAGATGTTCGTATAGAAAGACTCCGCTTCATTCACCCAACCCCACCGCAAAACCAGAACAATTAACGTACTGAGAACAAAATGGAGAGCATTACATCAAATTCTCTTCTGCAATTATTTATCGGTGTAAAAGTGATATATTTACAGTACTGTTGCTTGTAGAAGCGATTCCGTCTAAAGCATTGTTGACATACAGATTCTAGACAATAAATTGAATACATTTAAGTGCATGTTTGCACAAACGTGAATAATACGAGATTGCTTGAAAAATGTCCAGAAATAGTCAACTAATGTTTGAATGAAAGATTATGTTACGAATATTATATGTTACGAATATTATATGTTACGAAGATTATATGTTACGAAGATTATATGTGATGAAGATTATATATATATGAAGATTATATGTTATGAAGATTATATGTTATGAAGATTATATGTTATGAAGATTATATGTTATGACGATTATATGTTATGAAGATTTTATGGTATGAAGATTATATGCATGAAGATTATATGTATCAAGATTATATGTTATGAAGATTATATGTTATGAAGATTATATGTATCAAGATTATATGTTTTGAAGACTATATGTTTAGAATCCGGTAATGAACTTGATTACATGACATGGCAAACGTGATCATCACATATACGAGTCGAAGAGAAGATGTATTATTATGTGATGTACTAGTTCGATGGTTGGAGTTGAACATGTTCATGTTTGAACAAAATCTGCTCTCAGAGACACAAACGTCGCGCTCATGAAGGATATGGCGATACATCAATGAAGAAACTGCAAGTATTTGTGTGGCAAAAGTGTTTCCGTAAAGTCATATTAGTGTCAGTAATGATGTATGTAGTGGACGATAATTAGAGTTACATAAAACACAGGTTTATATATCGCTTCAATGAGACACCACAGACTATAGCTAAAACTAGTAGGTAATGATGGGCAATGATGAGCAGACAAGAAATCATAAAAATTACACTACACAAATCACATTCAACGTTTCAACCAAAAAGTCTTTATCCAAACACAAACAAAACATCAAAAGACGACGAATGGAAAAATTATCACAACATCCAACGGAAATATGGAAATGAGATGCCGGAAGGTCAGAAAGTACATAAAAACGTAAATATATGTGGAAACGAAACGAACAAAAAGATGAGTAAATGACGGAACAAAAAGAATAAAGACAAAAACTACACCAACCCAGTACTAGACATAGGAGTGGTCGGAATTGACTCCAAAAGGCTTGAGTGTACCCAATTCAAAAATGAGACGATTTTCTAAAGCATACCTAGATCTATCATCGGTGGTGCAAGATCTGATTGCGGTGATATGAATATCAAAAGCACCATGATGACCATCGCCGTTGAAGTGTGTGGCCACAGGAGTGGGTGTTCTGTGCTTGATGGTATGAAGATGGTTACAAAAGCGATCGCTCAATCGTAGGCCGGTTTCCCCGATGTACTGTTTGCCACAGCGTTTACATATGATCACGTAAATGACATTACGGGATTCACATGTAAAGGCCTCATCGATGGAGAAAGTGGCCTTAGGAAATGAAATGGAGCGCAACTGAACTATGTATAGCAACGGACACGGGAGCAAAGAACAGTGCCAAAATGGTCAAGAACAGAAGACTTAAGGTGGCTATGAACCAAGATGTCTTTCAGATTTCTATTACGCCTATAAGCCACCAGAGGTAAGTCATGGAAAGCGTCCCGGGTGCCAGGAGCAGACTGGAGAAGAGAATAATGTTTGAGCATGATGCGTCGAACAGAAGAGTTATGGGGATGAAAGGTATGAACAATTTTAACCGTCAGGAGGAGGAAGAACCATGAGAGTTAGTCAACGTATCGAGGCGAGACAAATGGCGCACATGGAAAGCGGATGAAAGAATGCTGCCAGGATCGTCTACGGAAAATCTCAATCATCTCAGAGCACTTGTCGAGAAAGTCGTCGTAATCGCTACATAAGCGACGCAGGCGAAGAAGATGGGAGTACGGTAGAGAGTTGCGATCGATAAGCAGGAGGATGAGAAGAAGTGTAGAGGAGAAAGCCATGTGCATCAGTAGATTTATAGTAAACTGATGTGCTAAGGTAAGGGGGATGAATGGTGAGAATGATGTCAAGGAAGTTGACAGAAGTAGTGGAGATATTAGATGTAAATTGAATAGCATGGTTGAAACTGCCGATGAAGTTGATGAAACGAGACAATTCCACTTCGGACATGTCTGTGATACCTATCCTATTGTCAATGTATCTATGGAAAAGAGATAGGAAGGGTCGTATAGACAGAGAAGACTTATTGTCGAGATAATAGTCTCATAAGTGGAAAATTAGTTGGAAACTGTCAAGGTATACGTCACAACGAACTGTACATGCACCATGTTTGCCAACATATGGTTCCCAAAATGTTATCTCCCGAACAGAAGGAAACGAGATTGATCCTGTAAGTAGATCTCATCACTATTTCTGATCAAGATAGCAATCTTCTCTGCAGCATAATCAGAGGAGATGAGATATGTGGTACTTGTACGATCCTCAGTGGAAACGTTAATCCTCTGAAAGGATATATCCTGCATCTCCATGGAAACAGAAATATCGAATAGATAAGAGCAAAGGAAATGTTATGTTGGAAGCTTATTTTTTAAATTTATATTCCTACGGTATTGATTTCATTCCTGGTGGTCGAACGGTTCACAAGGATACGTACGTTATATGCTTCGTCTTCTAATAAGAGATGCAATCAGAAGGAAGCAACCAGAAAATGAAGAACAAACAGTTGGATTATGCTGCATGGCAATGAGTCGGAACATCGATTCCTACTGATAAAGCAGTGCATGACAAAGCACAATGTGATTACCTGGGAATAGCCTCCACATTCTGCTGATCTCGTACCGGTTGTTATTTTTTCTTGTTACTTTTGACTGAAACCAACACTGAAAGAACATCTATTCAAGGATGCAGATTACGTTATCACTAATGCGACAAGATTGCTGAGAGATGTGTTCAAATAATGGGTTCCACGAGTGTTTCCAGCAGTTGTATGCACGTTGGTAAAAGTGTATAGTTGAGGAAGGAAACTACTTTGATGGATATATAGTGTAGATAATTCTATTTCCACTTATTTCTATATAAGCCACTTCAATATGTTATTCATGGAACCTTTTCGAGGTACCTCGTAGAATAGCAGAAAATTGCACATATTTCAATGACCTCGACTGGTATTATGATTAATTATGTGATATATTCAGCTTTAATCACCATCATCTAACACATTTAATAGCACTTCCAGCCGTAACAGCACGTTTTATTCATAGGAAATGTAATGAAATTGGTCAATCTTTGAAGATAAAAGTTTCCGGAAAAATTAGAAACTAAACCGGCTAGAGACAAATGAATTGAAAGCAGCTTCAGAAATATAATTATCAAATAAGAATGAAAGATAACGAGGAAAAAGCAAGTTTTGAAATAATCAGTTGATTCAAAAATAAAACTTAGGAAGAACAGTTCTAGTTTTAATAAATAACAATAATACATGAGGTCGTAAAGATAAGATTTCTTGAGCAATGGCCTCTACTAATATGTATGGTCTTGATGATCATCATAAATTGCAGTCTCCGCAAAGAAGGTTTATCTGCATCAGACCTCCAAAATCCACTGTCTCTTGCCTTCTCATTGTCACTCTTCTAGAATGTAACATGTTCATCAGGTAATGGTCACTTCCATTTGTATATCACTGTCCACCTCTTGCTCTCCTCCACTGAATATATCTTCAAAGTAAAGACTTCAACAAGGTGTCACACTGATTTGTATTTCCTAAAACACTTGTCATATGTTTACACATTCTGATATCAAATTGGACTCGCATCCATGGTTGAAAGAGGAATTCCTCAACATAAGAGGTTTTTCTATTTGGTAATGTTAAAGATAATGATCTGAATAATTTGGGACTGTAAACTCTGAGTGTTTGTGTTCTATTATTGTCGCTGTTTAAGACGCGATGTTACCAGTAGAGTTACTTTCTTATCAAAGAAAATAACTGGTTACCGTATTTTCATGTGTTGTTTGCATAATAGAGCTACCATCATTGTACTTCGGTCATTAGCATGTGGGTCCCAGCTCTTATTCTTAAAAAGAAAGATTGCAACTGCATTGCACCAACACAACGGCTTGACAGTACTTGATATATCTTCTGTGCTGATTTTCTTCTGATGTCATATGGGTCGTACTTGTTATGTTGGATTACTCAAACAATTATATTTTTTCATATCTGACAATGTTGCATGAGCAGCTTCCATAAAGTTATTCTCTGTTTGCACTGGGCAAGTTGACACATTCTATTTTACTCTAAGTTCCTTCCTCATTAATCTGTTCAATGATGAAACATGTTCGGGGATTTTGGGGGCTGGAAATTAGTTAATCTCATATTTAGGTTGAGGGCTGGAAATGAGTGTGACTTTTATTATTATCTTTTATTTTGAATTTTTTAAATTTATGTCACCGATGTTACTAAGTAACATACCAACTGTCACGACTACTTCTTCACCTCAAGATCGAGATGGAAGTTAAGAGACGCATGATCTTCTACAGTATATTCCTACCAACACTGTGCTACCAGTGCTAAACCTAGTCTCTCTCATCTTCACATTACAGAAAGATAGTGACATGTGAGATGAAATGCTTGAGGAAAGCCGCCGGGGTCACCAGGCTCGATAGATTAGGAAATGAGTATATCAGGGAAAGAATAGGTATAATACCTTTTACATATTATATAAAGAGAGAACAGATCAAGTGGTTTGGCTACATTATGAGAAAGCATATAGAAAAGTTGCCCGTACAGGCATATACCAAATGAGATCAGGGTACAAAGCCAGAGGAAGACCACGGAAAAGATGGATAGAAAACGTCAGGGACATCCTCAACACACACGGTCATAACACACCCGAGGCCATACATCTGGCTTTAGAACGCAAGCTCGAGCTCCAATCACCCCTACACTTAACTGCAAGAGTGGATCACAAACCACCTGGGGAAAGACAATAGACAATAGACCGTTGCCATTTAGTATTACAATGGATTGGGACATGTGGGATTGCACAGCAGATAAAAATCGTGGTATTGAATGGTTTAACATTAAAGTCTTCAAGATCTCGACTTTGTAGACGATCTAGCGTTACTTAGATCAACTCATGCAGATTCCAAACAAAAAAACAATCGCCTTCAGCTATTCTCTGCACAACTTGGGTTTGATAACAACACATCCAAAACAAAAATATATGACCTTACCAATAAATCAACAGTCATCAAACTAAACGACAACACTCTTGAAAAAGTCAACAACTTCACATACCTTGGCAACAAGATATTAACAACAGGAGATTCATCAGCAGAAATATTAAACCATATTGCATTGGCTGCAAACGCATTCAATAAACTATCAAATATATGGCATTCAAAAACGCTAAGAAACAACACAAAACTCAAAATCTTCAACTCCTGGATAATTCCAACATTAACATATGGATGCGAAAGTTGGAAAGCAACATCAAACAAAGACATCTGTGAAAACAGATGTCGTAGAAGACTACTGAACATCCATTGGTCGGACTTCAAATCAAACACAGTTGTCAGGCAAGAAGCAAAACAAGAATATGTATCCACCTATATTAGAAGGCGTCGCTGGAATTACATCAGACGCGCGCTGCGAATGGATACCAAAAGACTCCCCTGTCAAGCTTTCATGTGGTTACCACGGGCATGAGAAAACGAGGAAGACCAAGAGAGTTCTTACGTAGAACTATTACGAGAGAGCGCTTCACGGTCTGTATCGGAAACAAAATAGACCTAAGACAAATTGCAATGAAACGCGAGACATGGAAATCTATGACATCCCGCCCAATGTGCCATCTTTGGCGCTAGAGGAATAACTAACTAATTATATTTAGGTTGGGGGCTTGAAATGTTTATGAATCTCATGTTTATGATAGGGGCTTGAAATGTGTGTGAATCTCATGTTTAGGATAGTGGCTAGAAATGTGTGTGAATCTAATGTTTAGGATAGGGGCTTGAAATGCGTGTGTCTCATGTTCATGATAGGGGCTTGAAATGTGTGTGAATCTCATGTTTATGATAGGGGCTTGAAATTTGTGTGAGTCCCATGTTCAGGGTGACACCTAAAATTTTATATTTTACAAACACAACAAAAAAAAATCCAATGATAAATAGAAGATTTATATACGATAAATACACGATAAATATACGAGCACACGAAAAAATTGAGAGAAAACTGCAGCAACAAGCAGAAATAGAATTAGAGAGAGCTAGAAAGAAAGAGAAAGAGGGAAGAAATGTATCAAAATGAACGAAGAAAATGACACTGCAGAAGAATCCTGCGACATATGTCCCGCTCATTCTATAGACTCGTGTAATAGTGCAAACAGATTGAAGTGATTTCGTGCGGTCCCAGCAGACAAATATTTGGAGTGGCCTTGCCAGACATGAAATAAACGGAAGTTATCCTCATGCGGTAGAAAAGTTGGAACTGTATAGCTGTCAGTAAATTCCCGAACAGGTCTCAAGTTAATGCTATATCGTATAAGATCAGCACTTACACACTTACCACGGTAAAGATGTTTGCATTCTATGTTCTCCAAGCTGGTCAAATGTATTTAATAAGTGAAAATTTCAAACTGTGTTTATATTTTATTTTAACCAGTTAATAGATTTCTGAACAAGCTTGCGATGAGAATTATACAATTCTGTATCTACTCTATGTTAATGTATGGCTCAGAAACATGGACAATGAACAGTAAAACAACTAGAAGACATAATTAATTCCTTTGATATGTGGAAATATGGAAGAATATGGAAACATTCACGGAAAGAGAAGAAATCAGAGAGGTTCTAACAACACTTCGTATGAAGAATGAATTATTAGGAGAAATAAAGATCAAATAAATAAAGTATTTTGGACATATTAAAAGCAATGACATCTTGTTGAAGACCTGAAGACCCTATTTGAAGGTAAATTCAAAGGATGGAGAGCAAGAGGTACGCAGAGATACAAGTGGGAGAGAGGAACATCATGAGATGGACAGATTGCATTATAGTAGAGTTTCATCATCAAGACAAGATATAGAGGATATTTGAGGTCCATTGTAGCCGACCTTCAATGTAGCTGACCTTCATTACGGATACGGCGTTTAATGATGATGACGATAGATTGAAATACACAAATATTGAGTAGATGGGAATTAGAGATTATCTATATGTCCATCCATTTATCAATCCATCCATCCAATCATCACTTTCTCCCTCTGCCTGTCTTTCTCTCGACTCATCCATCCATTATAATCCATTTATCGTTTCGCCGTGTGGCAACGGAGGATGGGGAGGGGGCTGAACTTATAGTTCATGGTGCGAAGCATAGAGTCACTGTCATCTTTCCAGACGTGTCGCAGGAGGCGACTATGGGAAGTTGCGGGATATTCTGACAACCTATAGGAAAATCATCATTGTCACTTTTTCAGAAAGCTATATGAAAGCACTGTGGAGATTTAAATACAGCAGCATTTATTACGATCTAGTTGCAGCATTTACGTGCTGTGTAGACAAGTCAGACTGTGAACAAGAAGAAGAAGCAGAAGAGAAGAAGATATGTTGTTTCAATTTTTTTTTAACTTTTGTCTTCTATCAGATGATCCAACTGGATGCCGAAGGGATGCAGGCTGCTGGACATTACACCTTTGTCTTTTTTTTCGGGTGAATTTTTCAAGATGATATAGGAGTACGTCAGGGCTGCATACTTTCCCCAATACTTTCTCACATGTATCTTAATTATATATAACACAGGAGGCGTCATAAGATCTCAAGACATGAATCTATAACCTATACAAGACATAAATCAAGACATGAATCTATAACCTATACAAGACATGAATATATAACCTATACAAGACATGAATCTATAACCTATACAAGACATGAATCTATAACCTATAAAAGACATGAATCAAGACATGAATCTATAACCTATACAAGACATGAATCTATAACCTATACAAGACATGAATCTATAACCTATACAAGACATGAATCTATAACCTATACAAGACATGAATCTATAACCTATACAAGACATGAATCTATAACCTATACAAGACATGAATCTATAACCTATACAAGACATGAATCTATAACCTATACAAGACATGAATCTATAACCTATACAAGACATGAATCTATAACCTATACAAGACATGAATCAAGACATGAATCTATAACCTATACAAGACATAAATCAAGACATGAATGTCGGTAGAACACTTTGTAACGTGCGTTATGTCAATGATATCGATCTGTTGGTTGGTTCCGAATATGAACTCCAGGAACTCACCTCAAAGTTGGAAAACGTTAGTCGGAAATATAACACGGAAATTAGCACTGATAACAGCAAGATATTGGGGACTAGTGAAACCAAGCAAGATCCTACGAATATCCGGTTAAACGGTCACAGACTTGAAAGAGTTAACACTTTCACGTATCTCGGTTAACAAGTATGTGATGCTGGCAACTAGGAAAATGAGATTAAACTAGGACTCGAGATGGCGATGGAAACCATGAAAATGTTGAATATGATTTCGAAAAGTCAGATAACTATTATAGTATAGATCAATCTATTCTGATCGCTAATGCTAATTATACATTTATAAGGACGAGAAAGCTGGACACTCATTGCAGAAACATGAAGAAGGATTAAGGCTTTAGAAAATAAGTGATGCAGACATTTGTTAAAAATTAGCTATATAAAACACAAGACAAATGTATTTGTATGCCAGCAAATAAACACAATTTCAGGATATAAAGAACCACTTTTGGTGGTGAACGGCATTAAACTTGTTTGGTTTGGACATGTAACGAGACGCGACTCACTTTTCTAAATAATTTTGCAAGGGACAATCGAGGGTGGAATAACAAGAAGTGTGTCAGAGAAAATCCAGGATTAATATCATCAAAGAATGATCTGGTCGTGGTTCTTCAACATTTCTCCAAATGACTGAGGATAAAGCTGTGTAGAGAGATTTTTGTGAAGATGTATCCAATCTGGCACCCATACGATCATAACGAGATATAGTTCTTCTTCTTCTATTCTTATTACTCTTATTAGTATTGACCGTCGCTCTATATCAACGAACATCCCGTACAAGTATTTCAGTATCCTGAGGAACACAAACATTCATATTCGCACTACAAGGACCTAAAGGATTAATGATATGGTTGGTTAAGTAGGGAAAACCTGTTTACTTCATTTTTAAGGCGATTCGGTGTCGTTAGAACGGACCTAGTTCAATTCCCGTCAGTTGTAGGAACTATTTTCATTTATTCTCATGCTTCCTACTTGAATTTGCTAGTATAACATATAATTTGAAGCAACATTGTTCTGTCTCTATGTTATTTATGTTTACAAGAAGTTTTTGTGTGCTTGTAGTATGAATAATGAATGTTCTATTTTTGTGATCCTGAGGATACTTAAAGACGTGTATGTTGATGTTGTAATAGTCCGTGTCTCTATGGTCCCTTCTCAGTGACTTGAATATACAGGTTGAAAGTCTTGACGATATTTCAATTTCCGTCAGCTGTAAGAATTCTTGATTCGTGATTAGAAACTGGCTTCACAGCACGCGGGGCATTCCCATAAGTGTTCTGCCCTCCGTAACAGCAGCCATCCTAGTGTATGTAGACTCAGTGTCCCGGTCAGGTGTTGATTGTGTGATCTTCGGGACTTTCCAAAAAATTTACTTTACCTACCCTCACCTCTAGATACTCCTATTTCTAACATTCTCTGTATGTGTACGGTTTCAGCTTCATTGACATTATCTTCATCTTGTAATGAATTTATTACTGGCTTCATTAATCTTGCATCATGACAAGGACAGTATATCCATGTAATACTCTAAACAATTGAGTTGTTAAATAAGTTCCACCATTCTTTTCTCAGCATGAACAATTATATCTTGCGCAGCATGCTTTGAGAGTCTGTGAGTATTTACCGAGTGTGTTGATGTATCAGTTATCAACCAATTAATTGCTGCTGTAATTCCCTCTATATCCATTCTCATGCTCGATGTGACAGTAGAATATGCTGAAGTTTTTTTAACCAACTTCACGCCGTTTCTGTAGGCAACAAAACCCCAGCCGCTGTTATTTGTGTTTCTGTTAAAGGAGCCATCTTTATATATAATTATGCTTCTGGATTCGAGTGCAGCTGGGCGAGTTCATGTACTGTAAACTGATCCAACCCGTCCATTCTCACGCTTTATACCCATCGACACGCTTTATACGAAATATAAGAATTATATATTATAAGAATTTTTGTATAAGAAATATTTTCATTTATTCTAATGCTTCCTACTTGAATCAAATATTTATATCAAAGAGTTAACTTCATCTGTTCAAGAAGTCTCATAATGTGGAGGCATGACTTCACTGTTCTCGTATTTGTACATGTATTAAGTTCTTCACAAGAAATGTGTACAGTGCATGCCGAGATTACCAGATGAAACAATAGCTTCATCACAGGGTTTTCAGAGAAATACATTTGTAAACAAGTCCTTCCGGGTTAATGTAAAGATAAACAAAAATTGATGGGTGTGTTACCAAAATAAAACATAAAACAACCTAACAACGGGATACGGGGACAGACAACGGTTCGACTAAATAGCCTTCATCAGGACAAACAAACGACAAAAATAAAATATATCTTACATGGAGACAAATATTGTTATAATTAGGAGGAGAGGAGGACAATAGCAGATAGATAATGCAGGAAGCAAAGATGAAACAACATGACATGAGAGAAGACGGTATGGGGAAATGATAGTGGTAAGCGACGAGAGGAAAGTGGACAGAAGAAAGTGAGAAGTGGTTAAATGAAAAGATATAATAGCAAGTAACCTAAAACTAAATTAAGATACTTAACTCACAAAATTGGCAACAGGCAATGAGTATTGCAGACATACAATCATAATGTAAGGGAAGAGCAACATGATATGGAACGAGAGATCAAATGGGAGAGAGCGAAAGAGAGAGGGGAGAGAGAAAGAGGCAAATATGGCAAGAGTAGATGAGAAAGAGCAAACAGCAGGAGGAAAATATGAGCAGATAATGATGATGATATATGCAGGTAAAATAGTAAAATAACAACTGAGATAGTGAAAGGTCCGTGCTTCTGGAAACGAATGGTCACACACAGTATGACAAAAATGTCAAATGTGGACTGTGGAGGCCAGATAAATGGCCCGGGCAATTGTAGCAAGCAAGCCAGGTTAGGGAAACACAGACATCACGCAGTAGTTCACAATAGAATAGGTGCCGAAGTCCAAGGAAAATGGCATCGCGAAAGAAAGAACAATAGGATAAGATAATAGCCGGGGGGAATGGCAGAACGAAGCGAACACGTACCACAGTAGAAGCAGCGGCGTAAAAGCGAAAAACTAATGATGGTGGGGTTTAAATATGACTACAACCAAATGGCCATAGAGAAAGATAACAGAGGATTAGAAAAATGCAGAGGTGAAGAAGAAAGTAAGAAAAAGAGGAGGGATGGACGAAAGCCCCGAGACGGAGATACGTCACGCATGGAAGGAATGTGGGAGTGTGATGGAGCCCAAAAGACTCAGGGAGGGCACAGGAGGAGAGGATAGGGTGCTATCGTGGGGAAGAATGTCGTGAGATGGTATCTGGCTGATTAGCGAGACATATGAAGAAGGTGTCAGAGAGAAGGGCACCAGAGAAGGTAGGGAATAAAGAGATAGGCAAAGAAAACCATGGCAGGAGGAGGCAGACACGGAACAATAGCTAAAGCATGTGAGGAGGTGGAGAGTGTTAGCGTCGTAGGTGACGATGTAAGGGTCATCTGTCCATAATGTCGTAGTAAGAATAGGTCGGTGTAACAGAGGCCACGATAAAATGTGACGGAAGATGGACGAAGGTCCCAACCGCAACGACAAATACCTTATAGGCCAGGTGGTGGCAAATGAGACCCGTCGCATAAACCGAAGATGATAAAAGGATGAGTTAGCCGCACGTCGCAACCCCCTATGTGTGTACTGCCCGCACTGTACACTAGCTCATCTTTGAGAACAAAGATCAACGGACAGAATCTCGGAACACCGATATATGATCCTTTTGTCCGGCCCATGTACCGTGGGGGGAAAGTGTCAGATCAAACGAGGTTTGCATCTGTGAGAGACCAACAGTACGTTGGAACCCGTTTGGGGTCGTTGCCTGTACTGCACGTTGGCTCCATAAATATATATAAGGGGACCACTGCATCCAAGTCGTGTGAGACAGGAAGCCTGTTGGGTCAGCAAACAATATCTTTAAAAAATGGGGGCGGGAGTAGTTGTTCAAACAGTCTCACAGTCTCCACATATTACGTAATTGTGAGGGAAGCCGACCCAACAAAGCCAAAAACGGCCAGCCAGAAAGTGACCAAAAGCAATAGGATAGTGGACATAATGTGGCGCCAACGAGCCACTGAGAATGGCACAGGGGAAAGAGAGGACACAGCCCAAATCAGTGGAATGGAGAAAGTAGACACAGTAGGACGAAGAATCTAAGGGAGAAAAGGAGAATGACGCCTGTGTGAAACAACCCGTAGAAAAAAAGTAGAGTGTGATAGAGAGGGATACAGATGAACCAACAAACCGACGCGCCAAACAGCAACAGGCCAACCCCAGGTGAAACTGCGCCGGTCCACTCCCAAGGCGTAACAACACACCAACACACCTACCGCAAAGTATCGGCTTACCGCAGCACCAGCCCCTGGGTGGGGGCCCAGGCCGAACCACCATAATGGAGAGCAACGGTATCAAGGAGAGGAGCAGGAAGAAATAAAGATAGAGGAAAGGTAGAATGAAGGAATGTGGGTGCAGCTGGGAGGTAGAGTACGGAGACAAAAGGAGGTAGGAGGTTATTGAAAGTATAGCTTGTCATTAACGTCACGGGGCTTAAGAGTACCGAGATTAAGAATAAGGCAATCCTCTAATGAGAAACGTTGCCGGTCACCTGAGTGGCAAGAGACCAGGCCAGTGAACTGAATTTCCAGTGCACCACGGTGAGAATTACTGTTGAAGTGGATGGTCACCGGAGAAGATCCATAGTTACGGATGTCCCGTAAGTGTTCAGCAAACCTAGTGGCTAAGAATCTGCCCGTTTCACCAATATACATCAGGTTGCAGCGTTTGTAAGTAATAACGTACACGACGTTGCGGGAGACACAGGACAAAGAATAGTGGATATAGAATATCGACTTCGGAATCCGGATAGAGGCGGTGCGGAATACAAACTGGTGCGTGAGGCTACCACACATGCAATAGAAAACATTAGTGGATGACATGCCGTTATATTGAGGTTATCTTCTTAATGAAGCTTCATGGCACGTCATCTATACAATTATGCTTTTATTTTGTTGTTAAAATGTGTTTCATGTTTACCTGAATATATATGTATGCACCCTCTGTGGTTGGGGGAGCCAGAGATGTACTGTGCAGCACTGGGGAGGAGGAAACTGACAGCACTGTTTTTTTCCTATGGTTAAAACCCCATCATAGAGGCACAGTGACTCAAGACGAGACAATCCTTTTGACTTGAACATTTGGTTGCATGCCTGGAGCAATATAGAAGTTTGGCATAGCCAGTAGTCAATTGGTGGCGGGGAATGAGCACAGTGAACCCTATCTTGGCTACAGTGGCTAGGAGCAGTGCATAGGTTGAAACCTACTTTCCTGGAGGTGTGATAGTTATTCTCTGGCTCTGTTCCGGGGAAGGGCCGAAAATCCACAGACTTCCCAGCAATATAATGACATTTGATGGCAATGGGTCAATTGGCATGAGCCCATGGACTGCTGGATCAGCAACCAACCAACCAAACGTGAGGCCCGGGCGGTGGCTTGGTGGGGTGCCAGAAGGAGGTTCCGCTGGCTGGAGGTGAGAGTGAAGCAGAGCATCCCGTAGGTTCCTTTCTCGACGGAAAGCCACAAGAGGTGGTTCTGGAAACGCCTCTTTGGTAGTGGGGTCAGATGAGAAGATTTAGAAGTCCCGGAGGAGGATCTTAAGAGCTGGAATATTCTGAGGGTGGAAAGTGAGGATCAGTTTAGGACGAGTAGAAGTTAGCTGAGGAGTTCGTGATAAGGCATCAGCACGGGAGATAGGAAGGACACGACCCAGGGAAGAGAGAAGGATATCCTCCAGATAAGCGCGCCGGTGGAAGAAGTCAAGCATATCATGGACATGCTGAAGAAAGTCAGAGTCCACCTGGAAAAGGCGACGGAGACGTAGAAGTTGAGAGAAGGTAAGGGAGTCCAGGCATGAACGAGAGTGAGAAGAGTAATATAGAAGAAAGCTGTGAAAGTCGGTATGTTTATAGTAGACCGAGGTGGAGAGCGAACCTGGACCAATAGAGACAGAGATGTCCAAGAAAGTGACAGAGGAAGCAGAGACGATGGAAGTGAATTTGATAGAGGGACGGAAGTTGCTAACGAATGAGATGAAAGCTGAGAGGTCTGCAACAGGCATGTCCGTGAACCCAAAGCAATCGTCAATGTAGCGGCGATAGAACTGGGGAATCGGACCCTGGAAGCTAGAGAATATAAGGTGCTCAAGATGACCCATGAACAGACAAGCATAGCTGGGATCCATTTTGGTGTCCATAGCTACACCGCTGATCTGGTTGAAGAAGATGCCATCGAACTAAACGGAGTTCAAGGTGAGGACACGTTCAACCAGGCGGACCAGGGTAGAGGTAGCAATAGAATGGTGAGGGTGCCTATCAAGAAAAAACAATGTCGGTGAGACCGTAGCTTTGAGGGATGGGGTATGGCAAAAATGGAACTAGAGGCGGAGTTTGACAGAAATCTCACAACGTCTCGAAAAAGGGAGAAGCAGTCACATGAAGGACGAAGTGGAATAAATTTGAGTCGTTTGCTGAGAACCGAACTTTTGCTGGCAGAGAGTGGAAGGTCCGAGGTATGCAGCGGACCAAAGGCGTAGATAGATGTGAAGAGGTAGAAGTAGGGAGCGCGGGAGGTAGTAGGGGAGGTGCAGAGGAGAGGGGACGGAAAGAACTTGCGAGAGTTGGCAGAGCAGAGGAATTAAAATAGATGACGATTGTGAGAATGTATAATGTTGCGAATAGTGTAATAGAAATGAAAGTGAAGAGATGTGAGGGACAAAAGACGATGACGGACAGAGGACATGGAGGATGAGAGGTCTAGAATGAGGTCTTTTCTTGCGTTTGGGGGAGAGGAAAGAAATTGCGGTACGAGAAAGATCTGATGGAAAAGGTTCGAAAGCACGGTATATGGAGCAGTGGATAGAGTGAAGGAGTAGCTTAAGGGAAGGAATAGTAATATGGTAAGAAATGAGACAAAGAGGAGTCATGAAGAAATACCTAGATCAGTGAGAGGAATGTTGAAAGAGAATCGTAAATAAAAGGAGCGAGGACAAAGTAACGGTAAGAAGAAAATTAATAATAAAAGCATCGAACCCATGACCTCGTGAACTGACCACAAAGTTTACATATCGCACATATACAAGTGTATACCACGCTCATTATCAGTAAGTGCCGTCTCCGCAACGAAGGTTGGCTGCAACAGACCACCAACATCCCCTGTATCTTGTCTTAGTTGTGCTTTCTGCTAGTCCAGCTTGTGATATTACTCTCCCACTTGTATCTCTGCTTATCTCTTGCTCGCTTCCCTTTGACTTTACCTTCAAGTAAGGTCTTCAATAAGGTGGGTCTTTTAATTTATCCAAAATATTTTATTTGCCTGATCTTTATTCCTCTTAGTAGTTCTTTCTTCATATTAAGTGTTTTTAGCACCTCTTTTTTGTTCTCTTCCCATGATGTCCCTATTCTTCTATATACCCACATTTCAAAGGTATCAGTTCTGTCTTATAATTATTGATTTAGTATCCATGTTTCTGATCCATACATTACTATAGAATAGATGTAGCATTTTGTAATTCTCATTTTTAACTTGTTTGTAATTTGTTTATATATTACTATTTTCTTCATGTCATGTTAGGAAGCCGCGTTAGCGCAGGTGTTATTGCACTGGCTTTGCATATGCGTGGGTTCATTCCCCAGTTGAGGCGGAAATGTTTTTCAGATCGCAACGGCTCCCGGGTCGACTTAAATGGGTACCGGATTACCCATTTCAGAGCCTCTGAAATGTGAGAAACCCCTACGGCATTAATAAATGCTATTGCTTACTTTACTTTACTTACTTACATGTACTTGAAGGTAGCCATTTCTATTCTCCTTTTAACTTCTGTTTCACATCTGCCGTCATTTGTGACTGTGTTCAAGATATTGATACTGTTTTATTTGTTGTAGTTTGTCTCCATGTATGATTATGCTTAGCTCTTATTCTTCTGAGTCTTTGCTGATAATCATTGTTTTTGATTTTATGATATTTATACCCAGTCCATATTCATTACTTGATTTATTGACTTGATCTATTAATCTTCGTAGCTCATGTTCACTGTCTGCTAAAAGAACAGTGTCATCTGCATATCTCAGGTTGTTTATTATTTTCTCATTGATCGTGAGTCCTAGAATTTCTTCTAAATTTCTAAAGATATTATCTGTATAGATATTAAATAGGATTGGTGATAAAATACATCCTTGTCTTACCCCTCTTCTTATTTCTATGTATGGTGAGTAGCTATTTTCACATTTTATTGATGTCTGTTCTCAATATATATTTTATATATTTATCTATCATTAGTCGGATTCTAACTATAGTATCTCTAGTTCCTTTGTTTTTTCCTGAACCCGAATTTTTCTTCACTGGCTTCCGTTGTCTATCTTGTTTTTAATTCTTTCATGTATTATCTTGAGAAGTATTTTAGTGAAATGACTCATTAGACTTATAGTTCTATATTCTGTACAGTCCACATCCCTGGGTTTCTCAGGTAGTGGTATCAATATTGATGATGTTAGGTGTTTAGGTATGCGGCTTGTTTCATATATGCCATTGCAAAGTTCTGTAATAATATCCAGACCAATTTATTTAGAGACTTTTTATTATGCCTGCTGTTATTTTGTCGGAGCCAGCAGCCTTTCCACCTTTTATTGATTTTATTGCATTTTCTACTTCTGTTTTCAGTATTGCTGATCCATCATTGTTGTGTGTTGTAGGTTTTTGTTCCTGTCGTCAAACGGGTCTGTCACATAATCTGCCAATCTTGTAAATACATCTGTTTTATCAAATATTATTTTACTATTTACATACCACGCTACGTAATGTATAAGCAAAAGGTAAACATGAATTTAAGACATTGAGGTATTTTATCACCAAGTCTATTTAATATCTACACAAATAATATCTGTAAAAACATAGAAGAAATACCAGGACTCAAGATCAATGGGAAAATAATAAACAACCTGAGATATGCAGATAACACTGTTCTTTTAGGAGATAGTGAACATGAATTACAAAGACTAATAGATCAAGTCAATAAATCAAGAAATAAATATGAACTGGATATAAATATTAAAAAGAACAAAAAAACCATGATGATCAGCAAATACACAGAAGAACAAGAGCTAACCATAAACATACATGGAGAGAAACTGCAAGTAAAACAATGTCAATATCTTGGATACATATCCCCAATTGAGGGCAGATGTGAAACAGAAGTTAAAGGAAGAATATAAATGACTAAAAGTACTTCCTGTGACATGAGAAAAATATTAACATCTAAACAAATTACAAGCAAGTTAAAAACGAGAATTATAAAATGCTACATCTATTCCAAACTAATGTATGGCTCAGAAACATGGACACTAAATAAACAATTAGAAGACAGAATTGATGTCTTTGAGATGTGGGTATATAGGAGAATAGGGAGAAAAGCATGGAAAGAGAAGAAAACAAACAAAGGGGTACTAAAAACACTTAATATGAAGAAAGAATTACTAAGAGAAATTAAGATCAGGCAAAAATATATTTGGACACATTAAAAGACATGACACCATATTGAAGACCTTACTTGAGGATAAAGTCAAAGCGAAGTGAGCAAGAGGTAGGCAGCGATACAAGTGGGAGAGTAACATCACTCGATTGACAAGATACAGTTTAGTAGAGTGCATCACAAGGACAAGAGACAGGGGATGTTGGAGATCTGTTGCAGCCAACCTTCGTTGCGGAACGATACTTGATGATGATGAACATGAATTTACAGACATCTAGCAATGTAACGGCTTGGGTGCTTGTTTTAAGGAAGATCGTGTTAAACCACTTCCTCGTACACAGCAAAGAATGAGCTAATCGTATGTAATATCTCGTCATCAAAACAACAGAGACAAAAAAAAAAGAAAAAAAAGGAGATATATTCTAAGAAAACGTAATCTGATTTTGTAAAATATGACGACAACTTTTCACTTTGTTGTTGGTTACTATATCGTGGTGTGTTTATGTTGTTTCTATTTATGTCATATTGATTAACGTCTTCTGATCTATTCTCTTCTTGTCTAGCAGTAACGGATGGTCAACATTTCTCACACACATATAATATTTATATGCCTCATATGTAGTATCAAAAATGGAATGATTTTGGGAACATTCCCCCAGAGACCGAGTCTCATTGATAGTCTAGCCTGTGGTATTCCTGACAGATGCAAGGTCAGTGCTTCAATCTCTTCAGTCTGGAAAACTAACAGACTTGAAAAAACTACGTAGAGAAATGTCGTACCAGTATAGGGTAACCATGCAGTGGATACCCTCTCACTGTGGAACACCAGGAAATGAAAAAGCAGACCACCTGGTTAAGGAAGGTGCTGACGAAGACCAACCAGATATACCAATCACCTACCATCAGAAAAAACAGATGATCAAGTCAATAAGAAAGCCACAAACACCAACACAAGATGACTATCACATTATGAACATATCCGAACAAGTTATAATTCTACGTCTCAGAACAGTACACAACCGACTCCGCAGTCACATGTATACAAAGTTCAAGATTGGCAACACGGCCATGTGTACATGTGGACAGGCAGCACAGAGTGCCAAACATATACTTCAAGAGTGTTCTGAGCATGAAACACTGAGGCAGACATATTGGCCAGAGGAAACAACACTGGAATAAAAGCTCTATGGGACACTGTATGAACTACAAAAGACAGTGAGTTTTATTAAGGAGACAGAATTACAGATATAGACATGTTTCAAGTGAACGAAAGAAGAAGAATTGATAGTCTAGAGTGGATCATTGGATCTCATGTAGGGGCAAATACCACATTTGGGGTCAAATAAAATTCCCAAAATAATCATGAGGGCCTATATTCTAAAGCTGCAGAAGAAATGATTAAATGACTTAGAAAAACTAGTGTGTGTATTATATGTCACTGAACAGCTGCACTAGTAATTAATATTTCTTCAGCAGCTATGTGATATGATGACTAGACATCGAATCCACTTTGATGTGTCACCATTGGACCTTAAATACGGAACTGGGGTCATATATACACTTCGCAAGAAGGGGGGAGAGAGAGAGAGGAGTTTGAGTTATCTCAAACAAAACTAATCACCCTTGTATTTGTGGTAACATGTGATGATCTGTTTTTTGTGGGAAATTTATGATCTGTTTTTGTTGAAATATGTTATGATCTGTTTCGTGGGGAAATGTGAGGATCTGTTGTGGGAAAATGTGAAGATATGTTGTTTTTTTATGGAGAAATGCGATGTTCTGTTTTTATTGAAAAATGTGATTATCTGTTTTTGTGGGGGAATGTTATGATCTGTTTTTTGTGAATTCTTTAAAGGGGGAAAGGCGAAGGATGTGGTTCCATATTTCTTTACTTGCTTCTTAATACTAAATATCAAGTGCTATTCCCTAAGGGGGTGCGGATAACCACCATAAATCCCTCCCTCATATACGGTCTTGTATATGTCTTCTTTAAAAGTTCTTTAAATACATTAATCTTGTATTTGTATTAAAAATCATCCAAACTTTTACTTGTGTATGTTATACATAACTATTATTCAGATAATGCCAAGGTTGACAATGTTGAAACAAAGAATCCTTCACGGTATTAAAACAAAGAAATGTTGGCAGTACTAAAACAAAGAAATGTTGGCAGTACTAAAAGACAGAAAAGTTGACAGTATTAAAATAAAGAAATATTGACAGTATTTCATTAAACTTCAGACAGTTAATTATAATTAGAACAACTGCGACAACGCCTCTACTCCCTCTCCCACAACAGTGTGCGACCCTCAAGGACATCTCCATTAACAGTGAGAAAGAATCGCCTGCTCGTGGTAACAATCAACAAATTCAATTAAATACTGTATCCTTAAAGAAAACTAGTTAGCTTCATACTTCTCCTTTCTGACCGTCCATATGTACATGTCTATCAGTTTTCTTTCACGCAAATTGTATGTATAAAAATACAGTTTTATGTTCAGATACTAAAATTATGTGTTGCAAAAACTGACATCAAGCTTAATCAGTAAGTCAGAAAAACATACCTTCAATTATTTGTTGATGGTAACTGCAGTAACCAAGAGTAAAGTAGAGACACAGGGAGATGATCAATATTATGACTATATTACTGGAACCAGATACTAGAACTTGGCATGCTCCACAATCTGTCCCACTTCAGACATTCTTCTCCCGTGTGGAGATATAACTGCACTACACAATAGAAAACAAATGCTTGCGTAAACTAGCAACGACTGGAAGAAGTTGGAATTAGAGGTTATACGTTAATGACATCAATCATCAGGAAGACAAGTTGTTTGGGGGGGGGGGGTCTGAAAAGATTTGACTATTGATGACCAGGGGGAGGGGATCATCATCATCAGGTGCCATGCCGGCTGGCGTAGGCGATCATGGCTCTCAACAGCTCTATATCTCCAGTATTATGTATCAAGTTCGCTGTTGTTTCCCTGTCGTGCCAGGTTTTCAAATTGTTTAATATTTTCTCACATGTCGCCCTCTGTCTCTGTTGTCTTCAATCTTGCCAGTTATGTTCTCCAAACCTCCTTCTCTCATAAAGTGGCCAAACAATTAAGCTTGATGTTTTTCTTATATTATTGATTAAGGTCCGTTTCGCATTTTACTCTTTCAACACCTCCACATTAGTTTTTCTGGCAGTTCATGATATTCTCAGCATTCTTCTGTAGAACCACATCTCTGTTGCCTCTAATTTCCCACTTTCCAGTTTGTTTATTGTCCAAGACTTGCACCCATATGTTAGTAAAAGAGTTATATAGCACTGCATAACTCTCTTTCTCACCCCATATTACACAATATACTTCTCATTTTTCAGAATGTTTTTTTCTTTGCCTGCCCTATTCTGCTTCTTATAACTGTTGAACTTTTTCCATCTGCTGTAATCATTGTGCTTAAATATTTGAATTGTTGGACATGTTTTAATACTATATAATTCACCGTGATCTTTCAAGGTGTGGTATTTTGAAATAACCATTACTTCTGTTTTCTTTATATTTAGGAAGAGTCATTTCTCTCTCTCTCTCTCTCTCTCTCTCTATATATATATATATATATATATATATATATATATATATATATATATATATAGAGAGAGAGAGAGAGAGAGAGAGAGAGATAAAGCAGACATAATTAAGGTAGTCATAAATTCATTGCAAGATGAAGATGATGTCAATGAGGCTGAGAACGTACACCTACAAAAAAATATCAGAAATGGCAGTGTCTAGAGCAAAATAAAATGTGTGTGGAAAGACCCGAAGATCGCGTAATCAGCACTAGACCGGGACTATGAATCCACATACACTGGAATGGCTGCTGGGACGAAGAGTGGAGTACTTATCAGAGTGCCCACATGTTGTGAGGCTAGTTTCTAATCCAGAACCGGGAGGTTAAACAGAGTGACAGTGAGGGTATTGTTCTGCAAAAGAAACCTAAATTAAAGAACATATTTCTAAAACGATTCAACATTAGATAATACTGGACGTCTGCATAGATAATGGTGTGACATAGTTCCGATATACACACAGAGAGCAGCTTTCAGCATGTGGCTTACCATCCATGTCGCAGAGATATGGCTTATATATATCTTTTATACCTACTGTATCCTGCTACCAATATCAAACATATTTAACAGTTTCACAACAAAGTAAAATCACTACATGTGAAATGAAAGATATGAGAAAATATGCAATGGTTATTAAACTTGATAAAATAAGAAATGAAAGAAACGGAAAGGATTACATATACAAATCATGAATTGACTATATAGAAAGCCGGCAAGTAAAATGGGTTGGCTACATTATGAAAATGAACCAAAAACCAATCAGAGCATATAACAAAAATAATTTTGTGATGTACAGCCAAATAATAACAGAACGATATAAAGTTTGATAGAAAAAAACATCAAGATAACATTCAACAAACTTGTACTGAACGCATCCAAGGCACACATTTGACCTTGAAAAGATAACCAATGTTCCCGCCCCAATGCTTAGTGGCAAGTGTGCATTTAACTAACGATCATTCACCTGGGGGAAAAACAATTACGGAGATATGAAGTTTTCTTGGGGGAAAAACAATCACGGAGATATGAAGTCTTCTGGGGGGGGGAACAATCACGGAGATATGAATAAAGTATTATGGGTGGAAAAACAATAACGGAGATATGAATGATGTCTTCTGGGGGGGGGGGAACAATCCCAGAGATATGAATTAGTCTTCTGGGGGGAAAACAATCACGGTGATATGAAGTCTTCTTGAGGGAAAAACAATAACAGAGAAATGAATGAAGTCTTCTGGAGGAAAAAAAACAATCACAGAGATATGAATGAAGTCATCTGGGGGGGGGGGGAACAATCACGGAGATATGAAGTCTTTTTGGGGGAAAAACAATCACAGAGATATAAAGTCTTCTGAGGGGAAAAACAATCACGGAGATATGAAGTCTTCTTGGGGGAGGGAACAATCACAGAGATATGAATGAACTCTTCTAGGGGGGGGGGGACAATCACGGTAATATGAAGTCTTTTTGGAGGAAAAACAATCACGGAGATTTGAAGTCTTTTGGGGGGAAAAACAATCACAGAGATATGAATGAAGTTTTCTAGTGGGAAAAACAATCACGGTGATATGAAGTCTTCTGGGGGGGGGGAACAATCACGGAGATATGAATGCAGTCTTCTGGGGGGGGGGGGGAACTATCACAGAGATATGAATGAAGTCATATGGGGGGAAAAACTATCACGGTGATATGAAGTCTTCTGGGGGAAAAACAATCACGGAGATATGAAGTCTTCTTTTGGGAAAAACAATCACGGAGATATAAAGTCTTCTTGGGGGAAAAACAATCACATAGATATGAAGCCTCCTGGGGGGGACAATCACGGAATTATGAAGTCATATGGGGGGAAAACAATCACGGAGATATGAAGTCTTCTGGAGGAAAAAAATCCACGGAGATATGAAGTCTTCTGGGGGGAAAATAATCACGGAGATATGATGTCTTCTGGGGGGGGGGTGGTAATAATCACGGAGATATTAATTTTCTGTGTGAAAAACAATCACTGAGATATGAAGTCTTCTGGTGGAAAACAATCACGGAGATATGAAGTCTTCTGGGGGAAAACGATCACGGAGATATGAAGTCTTCTGGAGGAAAACGATCACGGAGATATGAAGTCTTCTGGAGGGGAAAACAATCACGTATGAAGTCTTCTGGGGAGGGAACAATCACGGAGATATACAGTCTTCTTGGGGGTGGGAAACAATCACGGAGATATGAAATCTTCTGGGGGGGAAACAATCATGGAGATATGAAGTCTTCTGGGGGGGGAACAATCACGGAGATATGAAGTCTTCTGGAGGGGAAAACAATCACGGAGATATGAAGTCTTCTGGGGGGGGGGGGAACAATCACGGAGATATGAAGTCTTCTGGAGGGGAAAACAATCACGGAGATATGAAGTCTTCTGGAGGGGAAAACAATCACGGAGATATACAGTCTTCTTGGGGGTGGGAAACAATCACGGAGATATGAAGTCTTCTGGGTAGGAAAGAAAACTCAAGAAATTCCCCATTGTCTCTCTTCATTACTTGTAGGAAACAAGAGCTTTATCACTGGTCATTTTTTGGCATTGAAACAATCACAGCGATTAACAACCACATCAATAAATAATCACAGGAACAGACAATAACATAATGCCTATTGTCTATTGTCTGTCCCCAGGATGGTTGATCGCATTCACATTTGCCGTTAAGCGTAGGGAACGGAGCTTAAGCTTCCGTTCCAGGCCAGATGTGTCGCCGTAGTTGCATTAGTCCATGTTTGTTCAAGGCTATCGTGATGTTTTCTATCCCCCGTTTTCTTGGAATAAATTCGGCTTCACGCCGGATATTCTTTTGTTAGTAATTTGTTTTTGTAATTGGTTAGTAATCGCTCTTATTAGTAATTGGTTTGGGTTCATTCTCGTAAGGTGTCCGTACCATCTTACTTGCTGTCTTTCAATATGTTCAATACATTATATTATACCAATTCTTTTCCTAATTTCTTCATTTATTTTATTTTATTTAGTTGCGATTTTCCTCTGCTGCAACGCCTTTTAAAGACCATGTTTGACATTGGTAGCAGAGTGTTGGTATAAAAAAAGTGTAGATATTATCTGTTTTCTTTTTACAATTGCCATCTTGATCTTTGGGTGAAGAAATAATAGTGAAAGTTGGTAGTTTACTGTGTTTGAATCTGGCACTAGTCTTCCATTCGGGAAAAAAATTTGGCCTATATAGCATAAATAAACAATAACTTCAAGAAACAACATCAACAAATAATAACACCTACAACAATCACAACAACAAACAATCATATCAACAAATAATCATATCAACAAACAATAATATCAACAATCACATGTATTAATGACTCTCTCTTCATTGTACTGAAACAATCACATCAAAAACAATTGCAAATCGACTCGACTCTATCAATTCTATATATCTTGTGTCTTCTCGATGCATTTGCTGCAAGGCGTTGCAGAATTGAATGACGGTCGGTGTTCGGGCTATGGAACGTTTGGTCGCTTGATATGCAGTAATATTGTTATATCAAAATGTTTGTAATTCCTTCAATTCACATTCTTCTTTGTTTGCCATATCTTGTGCTGTTTCCATTTTCATAGTATATACTATTACTGCTGGTAAATATGGGTTTATTCTCATTAAGCTGTCCAACCATTTCAGTCTGGTTTTTCAATATATTTGACTACAGATGGTGTTGAAACAGTTCTTGTAATCAAATCATTACTCACATGATCTCTTCTTGTTCTGTTTGCTTCTTTTCATCAGCATCCCTTTTCACACGTATTAAGATTTCTCTCTTGTTCTTTAGCTAGTGTCTATGTCTGACATTGATAACACAATGATGTTATGGAGAGTGCATTTATTATTTGCTTTTTAGTTTCCATCAGGATAGATTTGTATTTTTTTTTGGCGTAAGTTCATATTTTATGTAGTTGGCGTTTTAAATTCTTGCCTCTCTCTCTCTCTCCCTCTCTCTCTCTCTCTCTCTCTCTGTACATTCTTCCGTCGTCTGTAAAAATTCTCCCAAGATATTTCAATTCATGCCATAGTCACAGTTGTACTCTATCAATGAGGTCGTCCACATACATTCTCGGTCAACATGCAGCAACATTTCTTGGAAATTCAACTGCGTCACGAGTTGAACATTCTTACCGTGTTTGTCAACTACATTCACAGCTGTCATGTGTCCTTCGTCAGTTATACAGCCTAAGCTTTGTCATCTCGAATCATCCTTATAAAGTGACGAAAGTGACTTTTCCCTTGATTTTAAGTGGTCACTTTATGTATATTGTGTCGGCAACCAATAAAAACCACGTGAAAAGTGCAACTCTTATTTATATGTATCTTTTTATTTCTCTACATTCACGCACTCACGCTCATGCTGATTAGCAGGATGCAGTCCAGACAACGAAATACAGCGTCATGATTTACAGAATGGCTGTGATATCTACGCCTTTTTACTGGGAACCAAACATTCTGGGACACATTCAAATTTAGAAATGCTGTTTTGTAACTTTGAGTTACGGAATGGGAAAGCCAAGAATTAAATAAAATTCAGAGAGGGATTTGTAACACTTGAAACTTTTCTATTTTGTTACGGATTGTAACACTTGAAAATTGCTGTTTCGTGAACCGTGAAACAGCCTCAAGCAAGAGAAGGAAACATTTGGTGATTAGTTTCATTGTAGTTAAGCCAACTGTAAAACATGATCACTTTTAACTCTGAACTCTTGTCCACCTATTTCTGTCAGTCAGATACTTCTCTCAAATCCTACGTATGCCATGATCTCCAAACTTGGCTAATTTGGAATCTGGTGTGAGAATATTGGGTATAATTTGCCACTAATGATCACCACAATGTGTCAATGGCCGCTCTTGAGCTGTTACCCTCAGGATGTAACTGAAAACGAAAAATAAGAACAACCCACAATGGAAGTTTGACTGTGTACTGATATTGAAATGAGGCCCTCACAACTCTGGGGCGTTTCCCAGGACACAAGAGTCGAGCACTGACATGGCTTAATTGTCTGACTAAAAGTCGATCTGAAAAGATTTAAACCTCTCTTAAAAATACACAAATTAAATTGCTTCTGCAACATTGATTGAATGTGCAATAGTTTTCCTTATCAAGAAACTTCCAGATTGGATGTTGAAAGCCTCCATATTTTTTCTTTAAATTAAATTTGGTTGAATTTGGTAAACGGAATTGACTTTTTCAAGTTTCAGCAGATAGGATGTGCGATAGAAAATGTAGTTTTTGCTAAGGGCTATTGGCAGATGATCTCTTTGTGAATCTAATTTTGTGTTTTTAGTTTCAGCTTAGAACCGCTTTACTGTTGCATTCATGTTTAGCTATCAGTTAATACACAAATACAACTAAATTGTTTACTTCCACAATGCATGTCTGTAGACATGAGAATGTTGTGGAATGCATAGTGATGTTAACCCCCCCCCCCTCTCCTTCGCACCACATTCCAAACCTTTCCTCAGGAATAGATAATTATACTTTTAGTACTAGAAAACATGTAAACTGACGCACAAAACTTTCAATATAACCAAAAAATATTTAAAATTTCGCAAGAAAACAAGATGGTAATATTTTCTTAAATATAAACTTGCTGGAAGCTGGCTATTTAAGAAAATTGTACCTAAGGCCACACCACGTGATGTGATTTCTTTATCTTATGTTTGTGTTACTATATAATTATCACTATTATTATTGATATGCATTCCTCGGACATTTGTTATCGAGAATAACCTGAATGTTTGCAATGACTTATTGTAGAGTATAACCTCCACGACATGTATGAAATAATACGCAGGTTGACTCAATAGTTCTAGTTTATATAATTGAATAATTGTAACTCTTTTCTTGGAACTGATCCAGTTTGCCACTAACACATGTTTTTCTATTGATTCTGTTGGTATTGTTACTTAAGACTGAGATATCTGTTAGTATTGTTACTTAAGACTCAGATATCTGTTGGTATTGTTACTTAAGACTGAGATATCTGTTAGTATTGTTACTTAAGACTCAGATATCTGTTGGTATTGTTACTTAAGACTCAGATATCTGTTGGTATTGTTACTTAAGACTGAGATATCTGTTGGTATTGTTACTTAAGACTCAGATATCTGTTAGTATTGTTACTTAAGACTGAGATATCTGTTAGTATTGTTACTTAAGACTCAGATATCTGTTGGTATTGTTACTTAAGACTGAGATATCTGTTAGTATTGTTACTTAAGACTGAGATATCTGTTAATATTGTTACTTAAGACTGAGATATCTGTTGGTATTGTTACTTAAGACTGAGATATCTGTTGGTATTGTTACTTAAGACTCAGATATCTGTTAGTATTGTTACTTAAGACTGAGATATCTGTTGGTATTGTTACTTAAGACTGAGATATCTGTTAGTATTGTTACTTAAGACTTAGATATCTGTTGGTATTGTTACTTAAGACTCAGATATCTGTTAGTATTGTTACTTAAGACTGAGATATCTGTTAGTATTGTTACTTAAGACTGAGATATCTGTTGGTATTGTTACTTAAGACTGAGATATCTGTTAGTATTGTTACTTAAGACTTAGATATCTGTTGGTATTGTTACTTAAGACTCAGATATCTGTTAGTATTGTTACTTAAGACTGAGATATCTGTTAGTATTGTTACTTAAGACTGAGATATCTGTTAGTATTGTTACTTAAGACTGAGATATCTGTTGGTATTGTTACTTAAGACTGAGATATCTGTTAGTATTGTTACTTAAGACTCAGATATCTGTTGGTATTGTTACTTAAGACTCAGATATCTGTTGGTATTGTTACTTAAGACTGAGATATCTGTTGGTATTGTTACTTAAGACTCAGATATCTGTTAGTATTGTTACTTAAGACTCAGATATCTGTTAGTATTGTTACTTAAGACTCAGATATCTGTTGGTATTGTTACTTAAGACTGAGATATCTGTTGGTATTGTTACTTAAGACTGAGATATCTGTTAGTATTGTTACTTAAGACTGAGATATCTGTTGGTATTGTTACTTAAGACTTAGATATCTGTTGGTATTGTTACTTAAGACTTAGATATCTGTTGGTATTGTTACTTACGACTGAGAGTTCTGTTTGTATTTTTCAATGTTTGATGGTTAGCTCACGGCTCTCCTTGCAATAGAGATGTGATCACTATTTACTGCGCATATCTCCATATTGATTTTACTCTGATGTTGTACTTATTTTTCTGTGCTCATTCTCGAACTCCGGCATGAAGTTATCCACAGAACGGAATGCATTGTGCCATAGTTTACAGTTGAGTTGAATTTTCTAAGCCTTTCAGCTAGAAACATCGGTCTTCAGCAAAGGTTTCTGAATCACTTTGGCCCTCTATAGTATGAGAAGTAGACATCAGTCCTAAAAATGTCTATGCTACCAACAAATTATTGAAAGACGCGCTAACATTGATTGCAAATGAGATCTACGTAAATCTATATAAATATATTTGAAAACAGAAATCATCAATAAACTCCCATCTCTCTTTAAACCCCCCCCCCCCCGTCCGAAGAATGAGAATGGATTGTATCCAGACACATTATTCTCACACCATACATCAATGACTCGGATGATAGAGCACTGTTACAAAACATAACGTTCTGGATTGCTAAAGGCCATATATCAAACATCTTACGAAGAGATCACCATTGCTACTTGCAGGAAAAATTGACACTTTTTTCTCCAATCTTGAAACATGATACTTTATTTTTTTATATTCCTCTTCAGTTGTCAATGATTAAGGATGCAAGCATTCAGGAATTGTGGAGTGATTCACTACTCATGGAAGGACATATCTTATTACCGAGGTAATAACATATATATTCCAGCATTTATTATTTGATTGTGCATTCACAACAGCTTGGCATTGGATCAAGTGCATTGTATTTTCTTCTTTATTCCATGTACAGTTCTCCTGTTCATTCTCACGTTTCTCTTGACATAGAAATTAATTTCTCACTTCAATTCTTTAACAGAAGAATATCGAGAAATCTTCAAAGATGTTTTTAAGAACAAACACACACTCTCTGACATTTGATAAAATGTTAATTTCGAATCCTGTTAGAAAAGTGACATAGCTGTAGAAGATT
Source organism: Meghimatium bilineatum (assembly GCA_034231615.1). Classification (NCBI taxonomy): domain Eukaryota; kingdom Metazoa; phylum Mollusca; class Gastropoda; order Stylommatophora; family Philomycidae; genus Meghimatium; species Meghimatium bilineatum. The sequence continues at coordinate 32,777,949 of CM067312.1, read as the reverse complement.
GAGAAGGCAAATGAGAGTTTTAAAAGTTGATTCTGTCTAATTCTAACGAACCAAAAAAAAATAATAACATTTTAGACACAATCACGTGCGCCCTCACAATAAACTGGAGTCAGTGACAGACGCTGACACAACAATCTAGAGACGGAGACGCTATGGCGAAATAATAAAGAGAATCTAACGGGAGCTGACTGAAACTGTGACAGGTGATGGGGAAACAGTGCTTGGGCAGTAATCCAGTTGATAGAACACGGTCCAGTATATCCTGTTAATAGAACACGGTTCAGTATATCCTGTCGATAGAACACGGTCTAGTAATCCAGTTGATAGAACACGTTCCAGTAATCCAGCTGATAGAACATGGTCCAGTAATCCAATTGATAGAACACGTTCCAGTAATCCAGTTGATAGAACACGGTCCAGTAATCCAGTTGATAGAACACGGTCCAGTAATCCTGTCCATAGAGCACGGTCCAGTAAACCCGGTTGATAAAAGACGGTCCAATGGTACTAGATCCAATAGTACATGATCCAGTAGTACACGATCCAGTAGTCCAGTTGATATAACACGATCCAATAGTACTAGATCCAGTAGCACACCATTCAATAGTACACGATACATAGTATATCATCAATAGTACACGATACATAGTATATCATCAATAGTACACGATACATAGTATATCATCAGTTATTATTTTATCTATATATATATATATATATTGAAAAGAAACGGCGATAATACGCAACCCACGCAGTATATAACGCACCACCCAATAGTACACTGTCAGTGGTACACCATTAGTAGTACACCATCAGTAGACCACGACCCAATAGTACACCATCAGTAGTACACGACCCTATAGTACACCATCAGTAGTACACGACCCAATAGTACACCATCAGTAGTACACGACCCAATAGCACACCATCAGTAGTACACCATAAGCAGTCCACGGCCCAATAGTACACCATCTGTAGTACACGGCCCAATATCACACCATCAGTAGTACACTATAAGCAGTACACGACCCAATAGTACACCATCAGTAGTACACGACCCAATAGCACACCATCAGTAGTACACCATAAGCAGTCCACGGCCCAATAGTACACCATCTGTAGTACACGGCCCAATATCACACCATCAGTAGTACACTATAAGCAGTACACGACCCAATAGTACACCATCAGTAGTACACGACCCAATAGCACACCATCAGTAGTACACTATAAGCAGTACACGACCCAATAGTACACCATCAGCAGTACACGGCCCAATAGTACACCATCAGTAACAGACGACCCAATAGTATACCATCAGTAGTACACGACACAATAGTACATCATCAGGTGTATATGACCCAATAGTACACCATCAGTAGTACACGACACAATAGTACACCATCAGGTGTATATGACCCAATAGTACACCATCAGTAGTACACGACACAATAGTACACCATCAGCAGTACACGACACAATAGTACACCATCAGGTGTATATGACCCAATAGTACACCATCAGTAGTACACGACACAATAGTACACCATCAGCAGTACACGACACAATAGTACACCATCAGGTGTATATGACCCAATAGTACACCATCAGTAGTACATCATCAATAGTACACCATCAGTAGTACATCATCAATAGTACACCATCAGTAGTACATCATCAGTAGTACATCATCAGTAGTACACCATCAGTAGTACATCATCAGTAGTACACCATCAGTAATACATGACCCAATAGTACACGATCAGTAGTACAAGATCAGCAGTACACGATCAGTAGTACACAATCAGCAGTACACGATCAGTAGTACAAGATCAGCAGTACACGATCAGTAGTACACAATCAGCAGTACACCATCCAGAAGTATAGCATGTAGTACTACACCAACACTTGTATACCATGAATAAAACACCCTTAATATTACACTATCAGTAGTACATCATTCATTAACACACTATCCAGTTGTACACCATCCAGGGCAGTGCTTCCCAACGTGTTTCCTCACGTCCCACAGATTGGGGAGGGGTGGGGGGCAATTTGACTTCCAAGGAGAAAATTCGCAGAAGTTGTAATTAGCCTTCTTTTAGGGGATAATTCCATTTCTGAATATTATAAAAATATTTTTAAAAATATGTATAATTTACATACGGAGAATTCATAATTTTTGAAAGAATTAGGTGAGACATGATAAAAACAAAAGGTTGGGAAATACTGATCTAGGGGGAAAAACAAAGATACATGGTTAGAATACCGTTCTCAGACCCTTGTGTTCCCGGGTTCAATACGCGGTTGGGACAGGAATTTTTCTTTCGGAGGCACAATCACAATCCTTTCTATACATATCGCGACGTCTGCTATGGCACAGCGGCTTTTATTTCCGCAGTCCATAGAAAACCTTGCTGCGCTCCGACAGAGGAAAACGCGGTAATGAAAGTTTTTTTGAAAGAAAGTAATGAGTGCTATGAAGGAACATATAAAACACACTAACTAGTATTTATTTCTGGTACTACGGCCTCTAGCTGTCATGATTTGTTAGTCCTTTTCAGAGCTCCACCTCACAAGACGGATAAACATGTCAGTACTATAAATACTATCTATTTCCTTGTTAGTCCTTCTCATCGCTTCATCAAGTGGTCTTTTCCTTTTTTTAAAATTTATATTCCTAAATGACTTGCAGCGTCCGGAAAAGAAGAGTTCTCTGCAAATTATTTTTTGTATGCTTCATATATGTTTGTTTTCGTTGACTCTTTTATTTATGTAATTCATCGTTTTCAAGGTCTCACTCAGAATTTGTATCCATCGTGTCTGTATAGTAATTCTGTTTGAGGGAGACTGTCTGATGGTAGTCTGGAAGCATGTGACAATCACTTAATGTGTTGTCTTCTGATGTAATCCAGAATAGGCATTGTGTTTGTTAGTCTTCTGATGTTTTCCTTTCTGATTGTCTCTTATTTGTTACTCCGAGGATTCTATCTACGTAGACGTAGAAAGGTCGTTTCTGTTGTAATGAGTTTTCCTTTGGATTCTAATGTTAGTGTCCATGTTTGACATTGGTTGTATATTGATGGTATGATGATCGTTTTATATAATGCATTTTTGATGTTCATCTCACATATTTGTTTTCAAGAATAGAAGACATCTACCCCAAGATCTAGTATTCTATGTTTAGTCTATATTATATTTCTTTGGTGTTTTTTCCATTCGATGATAAGATGCTTTCGCGATAAGTGAATTCTTTCGCCTTCGAGTTGCCAATCATCGACTAGAATAGTGATGTTTCTTTCTGGGTTTTTGTGATTGACATTACCTCAGGTTTTTTTCTGTGTTATCTTCATGTTAAAGCCACTGCATGATGTGTAGAGTATGTTTTATATGTTGTTGTTTTTGTTGTTGTTATTGTTGTGCTATTATTTGCAAAAAAGAAGCTCACTGAGGAGATTATTTAGATTGTCTTCTTTATTAGTGTTGACAATTTTACAGAAGCAGTCGATATGTGTTAAGAATAAAAAGGGAGATAGAATGCATCCTTGTCGCGCGCCAGAGTGTAATTGAAATATGTCTGAAAGCCCAACACGTGTTCTAACTATACATTGACTGCCTGTGTAACTACTTCTACACAAGTTGATTAGATGTTGTGGAAACCCACATTGTGGATAGTATTTTCCAAAGCTGTTGTCTGTCTAGTGGTCGGAGCCATGAAATTCCGGCAGTGTCATGTTGGTAGTGGCATGGCTTTCTCATCGCTATTTGTTGCAATTAAAGTATTTACGTAGCACCTCATCTTCCAGAGCTCTTTTTTGGGAGTTTCAGTTCTCTTAAGGGTTTCAGCTCTTCTGGGAATTTCATCGTGGATATTTCGATTATTTCGACATT
>CM067312.1:32509802-32773958 GCA_034231615.1 Meghimatium bilineatum | reverse complement strand
TACACAATCAGTAGTACACAATCAGTAGTACACTATCAGTAGTACACTATCAGTAGTACACCATCAGCAGTACACAATCAGTAGTATACAATCAGTAGTACACAATTAGTAGTACACTATCAGTAGTACACTATCAGTAGTACACCATCAGTAGTACACCATCAGCAGTACACAATCAGTAGTATACAATCAGTAGTACATTATCAGTAGTACACTATCAGTAGTACACCATCAGTAGTACACTATCAGTAGTACACCATCAGTAGTACACTATCAGTAGTACACAATCAGTAGTACACAATCAGTAGTACACTATCAGTAGTACACTATCAGTTGTACACTATCAGTAGTACACCATCAGTAGTACACCATCAGTAGTACACCATCAGTAGTACACCATCAGTAGTACACTATCAGTAGTACACTATCAGTAGTACACAATCAGTAGTACACTATCAGTAGTACACTATCAGTAGTACACTATCAGTAGTACACAATCAGTAGTACACTATCAGTAGTACACAATCAGTAGTACACTATCAGTAGTACACCATCAGTAGTACACAATCAGTAGTACACCATCAGTAGTACACTATCAGTAGTACACAATCAGTAGTACACTATCAGTAGTACACTATCAGTAGTACACCATCAGTAGTACACTATCAGTAGTACACAATCAGTAGTACACCATCAGTAGTACACTATCAGTAGTACACTATCAGTAGTACACAATCAGTAGTACACTATCAGTAGTACACAATCAGTAGTACACTATCAGTAGTACACAATCAGTAGTACACTATCAGTAGTACACAATCAGTAGTACACTATCAGTAGTACACCATCAGTAGTACACCATCAGTAGTACACTATCAGTAGTACACCATCAGTAGTACACTATCAGTAGTACACTATCAGTAGTACACTATCAGTAGTACACTATCAGTAGTACACAATCAGTAGTACACCATCAGTAGTACACAATCAGTAGTACACCATCAGTAGTACACAATCAGTAGTACACTATCAGTAGTACACCATCAGTAGAACACCATCAGTAGTACACTATCCATTAGAATGCCCACATCATCCAGTGTTAACGATGACCTAAGCAGCCAGATACTAAATTTTAAAATGTATTATATGAAATTGATACCGATATATATATATATATATATATATATATATATATATATATATATATATATATATATATATATATATATATATATATATATATATATATATATATATATATATATATATATATATATATATACATACATATATTAGATTTGAAACCGAGACCTGTAGTTGCAACATGGAAAGTAGAAATTAAGACTAATCGAGACAAGCTAATCCCTGCCAGGAACACTGAACACTGCCCTCTTCAATGTACACTACCGCCACACACAATAAACACTGCACTCATGAATGAACACTACTGTCACACACTGAATACTACCCTGATGAATGAACAATACTGCCACACACACACTGAATACTGCCCTGATGAATGAACAATACTGCCACACACACACTGAATACTGCCCTGATGAATGAACAATACTGCCACACACACACTGAATACTGCCCTGATGAATGAACAATACTGCCACACACACACTGAATACTGTCCTGATGAATGAACAATACTGCCACACACACTGAATACTACCCTGATGAATGCACACTACTGTCAAAAAGACATAGACTACATGAATGTAGATTCCTATCGGCACCCTGATCCCTGCCCTCCAGAATGTAGACTGACTCATGGCGGCACATTGAATCATGTCTTCATGAATGTGGACTACCTACACTCACACAACATTGTAAATAACAAGTCCACTGTAAATGCCATGTGATCGCGGACATATTTATATATAAATAAACTAGACAATCTGACAGTTCTTGTTGATCGGCATGTAACATTACCATGATCGACATGTAACATTACCATGATCGACATGTAACATTACCATGATCAGCATGTAACATTTCCATGCGTGATTTCTCACATAGAAATACATGCCTGTAAAAAATTAGTTGTTTGTAAAATCTGTGATAAAACCTGGACAGATCTAAAATCACTCGAGACAGTCTCGGTCAAACATGGACGTATGTTGACCATAAGCATTATATATATATATATGCTTGCATCTTATTATCCAGTGCAGATTCCAACACTACTTACACATTGGTTTTATGTATATCTATCTACCTATTTATCTATTCATCCATCCATCATCCATCCATCCATCCATCTCTATCTATCTATCTATCTATCTATCTATCTATCTATCTATCTATCTATCTATCTATCTATCTATCTATCTATCTATCTATCTATCTATCTATCTATCTATCTATCTATCTATCTATCTATCTATCTATCTATCTATCTATCTATCTATCTATCTATCTATCTATCTATCTATCTATCTATCTATCTATCTATCTATATATCTATCTATCTACCTACCTATTCGTCAAACCCTTTGTTGACTTTCTGCGTCAGGGGTATAAGAGATTTCCTCTTGTGTGCTGAGTATATTGTGGAATTTTTCGCCTTTTTTTATTTCGGTGGTCCATCGTTTTCGTGGTCCGCCTCTAAGTCTACCTTTACTGCATCTGTGTAGTATAAACTTACATGTGGTATGCTGTCTGATGGTAGTCTGATGATGTGTGCAAACCATTTAATCTGTTGTCTTTTAATATATTCCAAGATTGGGTTGGTGCCAAGTTTTTTGTCTAATGTCTTCATTCTGTCTCTTAGCAATATTCCTAGGATTCTGCGTAAGCATGCATTTCAGCTGTCACAAGTTTACGTTCGTCTTGTACTGTCGTTGTCCATGTTAGCATGTTTTCATGTTTACATTGGTAGCACTGCAATGGCAATAATAATCGTTTTGAATAATGTTATTTTGGTGTTTAAATCTACATTTTTGTTTCTGAAGATTGGTGTCAGTTGGCCTAGGGCTTGGTATGCTTCACTACATCTATTGTGTATTTCTTTGCTGTTCTTGCCATCTGTTGTTATTTTACTTCCTATGTTTATGAATTCTGTCACCTGATTATGTCTGTTGTTTCCAATATATATATATATATATATATACTACAATATATATATTGGTGTTTCTTTCTGTTCGTCCTATGTTCATTACTTCGGTCCTTTTTCTATATTTATCTTCATGTTAAAGGTATGTCATGTTGAATGTAAACTGTCTATTTCTTCGGAAAACACTCACATTTATTAAGAGAAAATTGAGTTCTCACTGTCGGATTTCAATATATATATAAATATGTTGTGTGTGTGTGTGTGTGTGTGTTTGTTGTGTGTTTTGTATGTGTGTGTGTGTGTATGTGTGTGTGTGGTTAAAACATCTGACTAGTTTATTGCTAAGCTGCTAACTATTTATAGATATCATTAGGTCAGCTGCTTATGTTTATAATATATGTAACCCGACGTGATAGATCCCTCTTAGTAGAAGACTCCTTCTATATCCATTGAATTAAGCCGAAAACTGAAGTCTTCTGGTATGAAAGAAAGCTCCGAAAATCCACCGCACTAGACATAGGAAGTAAGAGCTACATAACTGGCAATTCCTGGGGTTATTGACAGACACAGACATAATCGGACGTGAACGACGACCGTGTCATCTGGAATTATCAGCTCTAGACAGCTTAACTGCTTTATTAAATGACTGCTTTCGGGTTTTCGCAAAGAATCCAGATGAAGTGAGTTTGTTGAACAAATCTAGAAATATGGGACTACGGTTGTCGGTGTGTCATCTTGTACAAGAGGATTACTAAAAGTGTACAATGTATGAGGACTGGTGAAGGAAACAATGAGAAGTATAGAATGGTGGTATGAGATTTTCTCTATTATATTCAATCCATCCATAGGAGGTAGGATCGTGTGGGAGTAGACAAAACAATCCTAAAGGTCATATACAGTCCACAAAACATTTTTACTGGTCAGCAAGACTGATTTAAGGGAATATCCATGCATTACGACTAATTTTTTAAGATTTGTTTACCCTCTTCTCCCTTGTCAACGTCACGAATACGGGCATTCCTAACTCTAAAATATCCAAAAATATTATTTTCTCTTGTTCAAACACGTTTCTAGCATAAATAGGAAGACAAAAATATATGTCTGTTTCACATTTTAAGAAATACATTTCACAAGCAAAAAAAATAATTGGTGTATAAATAAAACAGCAATGCTGATGTAATTTCTTAATCAATCCTCCTTTCCCATGTCATCAACTGTCATTCTGTTTCAGATCACTGCATTCCTGTGGAGAGCTGCTAAAATGTCTATTTTCACTGATCCATGAGGTCAGAATAAATAAACTCACAAGCTATTTCAGCCGAACTGTAAAACTATGAAGCTAAAAAACATGATAATGATGAAAATATTATCTGTTTACTTTGATATTACTAGCTAATAGCAGTATTATTTACCGAAACAATGTTTAATGTTCGAATTCAAAGAGAACAGCCAAAACGTACGCTGAACATTCGAAGGATTAAACACATAATAACGATGACTCCATTTCACAAAGAAGAAATTGTTTTCGCCAACCCACAAAGTTTAACCCTAATTAAATCAGTGGCAAAGAAGATCAACGCATTGAGATGAAATCGCTATAGCAAAAGATTCTTAAAATATCATGAAAGAAAAAACAAGAACAAACTCAAATATTATATACACATTGAAGATTCCAGAGTGTTGGTTACTAAACACAGTAGCACAAAGAAAACTACACCTGTTTTGTCATATAAAGAGGCACAACTGTTTAGAAAGGACAAATATTGGAGGACAGAGTACCTGGAAAGAGGAGAAGGGAAGACAAAGAACACGATGGGCTGACAACATTAAAGATAAACATGAATACATCATTCAAAAATGCAAGCCGCATCGTCCAAGACATTAGGGGGGTACAGATAGTTCATTGGGAAGAAAACGTTCAGGAAAGAATACGTCACATGACAGCATGACCCACAAAGTGTACACACTTCTGTGTTTTAGTCTATTAGAACAGAAAACGTCAATCTAGGAACGTATCAGATACCATTGCCATGAGAATCATATCAAGAACTCGGTGACAGTTGTTTGTACTCAATAAATATGGCACGGCCATTTACACGGGCCTGACCACTTAAATAGCCTTCACATCTCTAGGCAAATATGGATAAGGCAATATACTATGTAATAAAGTAGACACACATTTGTAACAACGAGATTGATTGATGATTAGAAATAAACAATATCGAGCTAACAGTTGATACTAGCCACATGACAGAACAAGATTGCATAGAATACGATTTGTTGCATGATGTTGTGCAGTTTAACACATTTCCAACACCTAAATTTAAATAGGTTCCAGAGTGTTGGTTACTAAACACAATAACAACAAGAAAACTACGCCTGTTTGGTCATATAAAGAGACACAACTGTTTAGAAAGGCAAATAATGAAGGGGAAGAGTGCCTGGGTGGAGGAGAAAGGGCAGACCAAGAAGACGATGGACTGACGACATTAAACATGAATGCATCGCTAGAAAATGCTAGCCACATCGCCAAGACAGAGAGAGGTTCAGAGAGTTCATTGGGAAGACAACGTTCTAGAAGGAATACGTCACATGACACATTTAAATATATCTCATAGACCAGCTATTATATAGAAGGATGAACGACTGAAAGAATTGCGGCTCTAATAATGCAACAGGTGAAAAGAAAGACTGCAGTAAAACTGTCTACCATGTTGTAAATGAAATATTTCAAAAGAATATTGTTAAAATTCAGCTTTTGCAAATACGACAAATACTTTTTAATCAGCGTTTCGACCACAAGGGCCTTTATCAAGATACAAACAAACAAAAATATAGAAATAGAATTGATGAAAACTAAATTTAAGTAAAGTATAAAGTATGTAGGTACGAGTATATATGTTACCATAGAAGAATCGGAATTAAGTGGAGTGAAATAAAAATATACAGAGTTGCATGATGGGATATATTATTATATTGTATTTCCGCAGGTGAACGATGGTTGATTGTATCTACACGTTCCTTTAAGTATTGAGGTTGAAGCCTCAGTTGTCGTTCTGAGGCCAGATGTGTCCTCCCTGGTTGTGATGAATGTTTTTTCAAGGTTGTCTTGATGGTTTTTTTATATCCATCGTTATCATGGTCTTACCTTTGCATATATATTCGCATATTCTTTAGTTATATGCTTTTAAAAAATATTCAATTATATTATAGTTATATTCTTTTAGGATCATGTGTTTTCCCAGTAGCAAAATATGGATGTGAAACTTCGACTTTAAACAAGACAATATACAAAAGAATACATACATTTGAAATGAAAGTGCTACATAAAGATCTTACCAAATATCATAAACAGAGAAAAAGAAAAAAAATTTAATTACTAAAACTAATGAACAGTAGCTTCTAAGTACCATCATAAGAAGGAAGCTACATTATTTGAGAACAAGATATTAAGCGACATGATGTTTCGTTAATTGAAAAGACTTCATGTCAAACGACATACTAAGAGAGGATAGACAGCAAGAATATGTGACAAACATCATCAGGAAACGCCGCTGGACATACATCAGTCACATACTATTTCACGACAAGTCTTCATGAGAACACCAGACGGGTAAAGAAAACAAGGAAGACCACAGACAATGATCAAAAGAATATTTATGAATGAATTAAACTCAACAGGCATAAATGACACAAGACATGCAATCCTTGGCAACTGACCGACAAACATGAAGAACTATGTGCCAAACTAGGCAAAAGAGGAACTGATCGACTGACTGATGTTTTCGAAAGGCTGAATCTGGAGGGAAGAGTGCCCGTGAGAGAAGAACAGGAAGACCAAGAAGACGATTGACCGGCGACATCGAAGAATGCATGCACATATCTCTGGACAACTGCTTACCCGGGGCAGAGGTTGTTCAGAGTATCCACAATGAAGACAATGTTCTGGAAATAATTTGTCACTATATATATATATATGTATATATATATATATTATATATAATATATATCATACTAAATATATATATATATAATATATATAATATAATACTAATATATAAATATATATAAAATATAATATACTATATATATATATATATATATATATGATTTTATTGTAAATTGTGAGTTATTTCTCATGAAGGTGACTCAAACATTTCACTTGCTGTCTTTCCATACGTTCAATAAGTGATAGTATACCTACTCTATTCGTTTCGTCACTCAGCGGATACTGATATCAGAAATAGAACAAGCAATAAAAAACAATAAATGTGGAACGGCTGCAGGAGCAGACACCATAACGGCATATATAATAAAACATTTGGTGTGGAAACTAACACATACATATGACGTATGAAACATATAAAATGACATACATGAAACAGGCCGTATACTTAAATATCTAAAACCATCAATATTGATACACCTAAAACATCACCCCTTACTAGAAGCCCAGGGCTGTGGATTATACAGAACAACTAGTTTGATGAGCACATAACTAAAATACTACTCAAGATAATACTTGAAAGAATTAAAACAAGATCGACATTTAAGTCGGTGAAGAACAATTCAATTTTAGGAAAAAAACAAATGAACCAGAGAAGCTATACTTAGTAATCCAACTATTGATAGATCAATATATAGAAGCCCAAGAAACTATCTATAGTTCCTTTATAGACTACAGCAAGACCTTTGACAGATCTTCGACATTGAAAATTAATTGAAATGTCTTCACGAAATAGGCATAGATGGAAAATACATTACATTGGTTAGAAATATATATTGGCAACACATTGCGTCAATCAGAAGTGGAAACAATTACTCGCCACACATAGAAATAAAAAGTCGATGCAATCTATCGCCAAGCCTATTTAATATCTGCACATATAATATCTTTTAAACATTATAGAAGGAATTCTCTGGACCTCAAGATCAGTTGAAAATAATAAACAACATACGCCATGCAGATAGCACTGTCCATTTAACAAAAATTTAACCTCAATTACAAAGACTAATTTATCAATTCGATAAATCAAGTCAAGAATATGGATTAGATATAAACATTTTAAAAAAACGCTTAATCATCATATTTACAGGAAGAACAGGTGCTACACATACTCTACTATGGAGAAATACTACAAAATACAACATTATCAATATCTTGGACAGATAATCACAAATGATGGCAGATGTTCAACAGAACTTAAAAGGACAATATGAATGTCTAAAAGTACTCTCAATGACATGAGGAAAATAATGACAACTAAACAACTTACAAACAAGCTAATAATGAGAATTAAAAACTTTACATCTATTCTATATTAGTGTATGACTCAGAAACATGGACAATGAACAAACAACTAGAAGACCTAATTGATATCTTTCAGGTGTGGATATATAGAAGAATAGGGATAACTTCATGGAAAGAGAATAAAACAGAGGTTCTAACATCACTTCGTATGAAGTATATTTTACAGATATTAAAGCACATGACACCTCGTGGAAGACCCTACTGGAGGGTAAAATCGAGGGGAGGCGAGAACGAGGATGGTAGAGATGTACGTAGAGATAGCAATGGTAGCAGTGTCGCCATGAACACTGTGTTTATTCACTTTATTTTGGAGATTATGTCCAATGTTCTGGTGTTTCATCAGTGGTTCTAGTGGATATAAAACTGTTTCACGTGCATACTTAACTCGAAATATGAAATTAATTGCATTGTTTTACTCGTTCCGTTTGAAAAATCTGTCGAAAAAGCTGACTTGGGCTAGGCTTTTCAAGCTTTTGCTTTCGTAGCCGTATTGTTGGCCAGATTTCACTCCTGATATGAAAATGCTGCCTAGATATTTAAATTCGTTGGCTTGCTTTAATGCTATCTTATTATCGCTTCTGAGATAAATTAGATGCATGTAATGTATATTTGGCTTTAATTTGATTAAGAAATTAACCTCATGTTTGGATTTTAATGTATTGTCTACCCCACTACATATTAGTATGTAGTTTTGTATCATTTTGTGTATTAACATTTCTCCCTAGTATCAGCAATACCTAACGGTGTCTATACATTTTTGAAAATCCTAAATCTTATTAGCTCTGGTGTTTTGTCGCCGAGACCACCACATACAAGTGAGCGTTTCTGTTAGTGAAGTCTTCATTTCTAGCTCATATGGTGTAATTCAGTGATATATTATTAGACATAATAAATGTGACGATAAGTATATATTTTACAGCACGTAATTGAATATTTCTACTAACATAATGTTAAAATGTATGTACCTGCAACCATATAAGTTGTTATACTAGCTTATTGTATGATACGCGCTTATGATACGCTTGTATGATACGCTGTTATTGTTTAGTGCCTTGTGCATCACATTGTAGATTAGTTTTAAAACTAAACAATATATTTTCTATTCAAGAGACACTATTTCCATATTAAACAAACTCAATTTCCAATTAATTTGTGTAATGTAACAGGGATGGAAAGTCTTAAGCTGCCAAAAGAAGTCATAACCTTCTGATGTGGAATTAATGAAATTATACGAGTTTGCATGTGATTACATGTTAAGGTTTCAGCGTAATAAATTAAGCAATGTGACGAAACAGGAGAGAGCAGAGTAAGGACCGATACCAGGGGGAAAAAAGAATAAAATAACAAATGGAAACCGAGACGAGGGTGTTTGGAAATCTGACACAGTTCTGGAAAACTTAATTTTCCGAACTTTCCGAGCATCAATTTTGGAAGTGAGCACTATCTTCAGTCATTGGTGTCCTGCCTGAGAGAAATATCATTCTATCACATGGCGTTAACTGTGAACATTAAAGCAGAGGCTCGTGCCTTGTCATTCAAAATATTAAGTACATATTTGTGAGAGGAAATTGCAAATTTCAATAACACTAATGACAAAATCTGATGCAGAGTATACAAGATCATCCTGAATGTTCCAAGACTTTTTAACAAAGGAAATATTCGGATCACGTAACATACATTATATAGCACATATATTGTCCTTTAATTGTTATGCGTTATCGGTTGCTTTTCTACATACACACTTTAACAATCTGGCCTTTCATGAAAAACTCACCAGATCAGTGACATTCAAGGTAGATGTTAGTAGATGTCAGTAGATGTCCTGATGTCAGTGGTATACTTTCTTGGAACTTTTTTGGATGAAAGTCATGATTTCCGTGAGATACTCTCTTGGAACAGTTCCTTTAGTCGACCTTACTTGTGATCACATTATTTCGTTTATTTAAATTTGAGTAATAGTAAATTTCAACTTGTATTCAATTGAAGATTTGCTTAACATTATAAAAATACTTGCCTTCTAGTGCGACTATTGCAATGAATAGAATTTCAGATGGCACGACACCTGGACATAACAACTTTCTGGAGGAAATACTCACAGAATATAAAGATGTACCCTTACCTCTTACTTTTTTTTTTAAAGTCTTGAAACGTTTTGGAAGATCTAGGATCTCTGCGTCAGATATTGTCATGAGTAATGTTGCAATTTTCAATTTTCTCCCCAAAATATGTGCCTCGTATATCTACACTCTTCTGGACTGTAGAAAATGAAGTGCTGGAAAACGATAAGGTACAGGGTTGTAGAAATTATCTCTCGGGTGGGGGGGGGGGGGGTTACCTTGATGAAAAATTGCAATAGCGTGGCTACTGGCTTTCTGGTCAAGTTTCTTGTGTTAAATGTTTGTTTAGATACGCTATGGAGGTGGAGGTTGGAGTGGTGGTTTACGGTCACCCCCTTCTCTGTATTAGGATTGGTAGTTGCCCTCTATAACAGCAAGGATATTAAGAAGTGATACTAGTGACTACAAGTATTTGATAAGAGTACAAGTATTTGATAAGAGTACAATTATTTGATAAGAGTACAAGTATTTGATAAGAGTACAATTATTTGATAAGAGTACAATTATTTGATAAGAGAACAATTGTTTGATAAGAGTACAATTATTTGATAAGAGTACAAGTATTTGATAAGAGTACAATTATTTGATAAGAGTACAATTATTTGATAAGAGTACAATTATTTGATAATAGTGAGTACAAATAATTATAGAGGCATCTCCTTTGTAAGACATTTCGGATTGACCTGTGAAATGGTGCAAAACTATATTTCTCAATGCGTCTAAGAGGCATTTAATAGGGAACTGCTACTTACTAACATAGTATCTTACTACAAACATAGTATCTTACTACAAACATAGTATCTTACAACAAACATAGTATCTTACTACAAACATAGTATCTTACTACAAACATAGTATCTTACTACAAACATAGTATCTTACTACAAACATAGTATCTTAATACAAACATAGTATCTTACTACAAACATAGTATCTTACTACAGACATAGTATCTTACTACAAACATAGTATCTTACTACAAACATAGTATCTTACTACAAACATAGTATCTTACTACAAACATAGTATCTTACAACAAACATAGTATCTTACTACAAACATAGTATCTTACTACAAACATAGTATCTTACTACAAACATAGTATCTTACTACAAACATAGTATCTTACTACAAACATAGTATCTTACTACAAACATAGTATCTTACTACAAACATAGTATCTTACTACAAACATAGCATCTTACTACAAACATAGTATCTTACTACAAACATAGTATCTTACTACAAACATAGTATCTTACTACAAACATATTATCTTACTACAAACATAGTATCTTACTACAAACATAGTATCTTACTACAAACATAGTATCTTACTACTAACACAGTATCCTACTTACTAACACAGTATCCTACTTACTAACAGAGTTTCATACTTACTAACAGAGTGTCATACTTACTAACAGAGTGTCATACTTACTAACAGAGTGTCATACTTACTAACAGAGTGTCATACTTACTAACAGAGTGTCATACTTACTAACAGAGTGTCATACTTACTAACAGAGTATCTTACTAACAGAGTGTCATACTTACTAACAGAGTGTCATACTTACTAACAGAGTATCTTACTAACAGAGTGTCATACTTACTAACAGAGTGTCATACTTACTAATAGAGTATCTTACTAACAGAGCGTCATACTTACTAACAGAGTGTCATACTTACTAATAGAGTATCTTACTAACAGAGTGTCATACGTACTAATAGAGTATCTTACTAACAGAGTGTCATACTTACTAACAGAGTGTCATACTTACTAACAGAGTGTCATACTTACTAACAGAGTGTCATACTTACTAACAGAGTGTCATACTTACTAACAGAGTGTCATACTTACTAACAGAGTGTCATACTTATTAACAGAGTGTCATACTTACTAATAGAGTATCTTACTAACAGAGTGTCATACTTACTAATAGAGTATCTTACTAACAGAGTGTCATACTTACTAACAGAGTGTCATACTTACTAACAGAGTGTCATACTTACTAATAGAGTATCTTACTAACAGAGTGTCATACGTACTAACAGAGTGTCATACTTACTAACAGAGTGTCATACTTACTAACAGAGTATCTTACTAACAGAGTACCATATTTACTAACAGAGTATCTTACTAACAGAGTGTCATACTTACTAACAGAGTGTCATACTTACTAACAGAGTGTCATACTTACTAACAGAGTGTCATACTTACTAACAGAGTGTCATACTTACTAATAGAGTATCTTACTAACAGAGTGTCATACTTACTAATAGAGTATCTTACTAACAGAGTGTCATACTTACTAACAGAGTGTCATACTTACTAACAGAGTGTCATACTTACTAACAGAGTGTCATACTTACTAATAGAGTATCTTACTAACAGAGTGTCATACTTACTAACAGTGTCATACTAAAAGATTATCGTAGTAAAAAATCTCGAAGAAGGAAATGAATACTCTAGTTTTAAGACAGACATATGAAGCAGAGAAGCTAAGATCAGTATCAAGTTATTGCTATATATACATATAAAGTATTTAACAAACAAACATATACTGTATGCTTCATATAGTCTACAGCAGCAACGTAAATCATTAATTCGACTGTCTCCAAGAAATAGAAATAGAAGGAAAAAATTTAATAATAATCATAAATATATATTGGAAACACTAAGATACGAGAATAGCCATTCACTATACATAAAAATAACAAGAGGAGTAAAACAAAGATACATATTATCACCCAGGCTATTTAATATCTACGCACATAACATTTTTAACTGATAAAATGAATATCAGGACTCCATATCAATATGAAAAATACTGAACAACCGATAATATTTATCAATTCATAATTTTCTCTGAACCCTCTTCTTCTTTACCATGCACTGTACCTGTAACATAACTATAGAAAGCGAATCGTCTCTCGTTTCGTGTCCAGACAAAACAAGTTTACGCCGTCTGATCACTGTCAGAAGTGGTTCACGATAACCTTCAAGGCTGTTTATTTCCTTGCCGGACAAATATATTTGTCTTGTGTTCTATATAGCGAATTCTTAACAAACGTTTGTAGCACTTGTTATCAAAAGTCTGAATTCTACTTTATGTGTCTGCAATAGATGTTCAACTTCCACATCTATAAAAAAAATACTTTTCATTAGCAATCTGAATGGATTGATCTTTGATACAATACTGATCTTAAGATGAACAAAAATAGATAGAAGTGTATCAAAACGTTTGTCTCTGTATCTTGTCGTTAGGTTGTTTTATTTTGGTAACACTTTTACCTATTTGTGTTTATCTTGATATTTGCCCTGTGTTACACCAGACACTTACTCCCTGTTTAGGGTCGTTACCCTACACTGGAACATTTATCCTTTAATACTGATCTTACTTTACCAAATCATAATCAACCATTCCCTAGCAGCCATCGTCATCGAGTCTTAGCTGAATCCAGTTTCCAGTGTTGCCATCATCACATACTTGCGACCTGAGATATTTGAAGGTGGTAATTTTTTCAAGTTTTTAACCGTTTAACCGGATATTCGTGGGATCTTGCTTGGATTCACTATCCATAAATATCTCGCTATTATCAATGCTAATTTCCGTGTCATATTTCCCAATAACTTCTTCCAACTGTGAGGTGAATTCCTGGAGTGAGT
This sequence comes from Meghimatium bilineatum, assembly GCA_034231615.1. Taxonomy (NCBI): domain Eukaryota; kingdom Metazoa; phylum Mollusca; class Gastropoda; order Stylommatophora; family Philomycidae; genus Meghimatium; species Meghimatium bilineatum. The sequence continues at coordinate 32,759,796 of CM067312.1, read as the reverse complement.
TCCTGGATTCAATATCCAAATAATGATTATCGATTTGTTAACGAGCCCTATAAAATATAGTAATTTGCATTCTTACTGTGTTTTTTTTCTAACGAACAAGACATTTTTTCTAGGTTGTCAACCTTCTGAACTGCTCAAATTGATAGAAAATCATATCAAACTCTCTGCTGGCCTTGGTAACAGCCAATGACATGGTCTAACGCATTTGAACCTGAGGTCAAGTAAATAATCCTCTTGAAGGAAGTCATGCATTTGACGAGATCACAACCTTGACCTTTGTCTGAAACTTACGCGATGGTACAAACGTATTCATTAGCCCAAACGACCATGCAAAGAAACAATGGCAATTCTTTCTGTCTTTTCGTTTCGCTTATGTTCCTTTATGTATTGCAGAGTCAGGGGTAGAAGAGTTCTCTGCAGATGACTTCTATCTGTGATATGAAATTAAGCAACATATAATACCTATTGTTCCATGTGGCAACTTCGATGTGGAATTTTAATTCAGGGTGCAAATAATAGGACCTTGTTTTATTTTCAGACATGTCGTAAGAGTCAACTGAGGAAATTTTGGGGATATACTAACAACCTGTCATGTGTGATAAAATTACCATAGTTATATATATATATATATATATATATACGGGCAGTAGTCACACATGTTACCTTGACATGGATGTTACAAGGATTGTTGAATGTCATATTCTATTATTTTAAACATTCAAAGCCAACAGAGCGATTTGGAACTGACATATCTTTTTGAACGACATGACACAAAACTGTCAAATGGAATGTGAGAGCCATGTTTGAAACAAAGAAGAGTCAGAAAGACACAGACAAGAAAAAGCATCAAGAATGACACATATGGAAACAAATCCAATAATACACACAAATAGAACATCCGTGAATAACACGCCAAGGATGACCAACACCCTAAAGGTATGACCGTTGCCTATAAAAGACCTTTCAACAGAAATAATTCGGCCTTCACTTGTAACATTTTTTGATTAATGTCATCATTTTGATTGGTCATTATTTATATATTTGGAGTCACTGCTGCTATTTTTGGTATGCAATTCTAAGTATACAAATAGTGACCAACGGAAAACACGAGAATTATCAAGAAAAGGAACGAATGAAGGCTTTATTAATTCAGCGAACAGGTCTTCTATACCTCCCATGGTCTCGCTAAAGGACACATTTATTGCTGGATTGATTGCTGCTGGTTTGCTCAAATTGCAATTGCGATATCATGTGAACCTGGTTTGCTACCTTTTGATTGCGTCGTGTAACCAAGCCGTCTATGCTTTGCAACTGAGCTCAATGTATTGCTATGACCAGATGATCAGATATGCTAAAGATTTAATGAATAGTTAGTGAAGATTTGAAAATGACCGTAGGAAAACAAGAAAACACAAACAGATATCAACGTTTCTACAACATAGCTTTTATCAAGAATATAACGGATCACAAGACGAATAAATAACCGCACTGAGTACGATCACATCACAATATTAAATGTAGATAGAAATGTTGGACAAAGATGAGTATTAAATGGTAATACACAAACCCCCTTAACCGTTTAACCTTTGTGCAGAGAATATAATGAGAAATGTAAGAGAGGAACTAGAGCAAAATGAGTTTCATCCATAAAATATATGTGGGTACCATATTCCAGAAATAAGATATGCGAACGACACAGCCAGAAAGATTGAAATAGCTAATCACGGCAACAACGAAATACAGCGAGATTCAAAATCTATATCTAAAGGCACAGAAAATAAACATTATGACAAATGACAAAATAATTTTCAAACAGTTAATCAACATAGACAATATAGAGTTCGGAAATTCAATATAGAGTTAGGAAGTCGAGATTAGAAGAATCGCAATTGTAGCACTCAAATTAACACAAATGAAAGCTGTTGTAAAGTAGTAATAACAACACTAAACTAACCCTTTTAAAATCACGTGTTTTTCGCAGTGACAACATATGGATGCGAGACTTAGGTTTTAAACATAACAATATCCAGAAGAAGACATTCATTTGAAATAAAATGCGACAGAATGATCATACGAGTATTATGGACAGAGGAAAAGAAGAACATTTAAATTGTGAAAATACTGAAATTAGATGAAGGGTAACTTTTAAATACCATCATGGGATACAAAGGGGTTCGCATTGTTCTTGTGCGGACCCAGGTTTATCAGATAACCAAGATCCTAAAAGCAACTCTTCGTGGTGCACCCCGAAAACAGAAATACAGCGGCTCTTGCTGTATTCCAGGCTAACGCTTGTAGGCTCGTGTTTGTGGACGGAGATGCTGTAGATGGAATGAGAACTGCCTGCAGAGAGACATGAAATATCTCCGAAACCTCTACACCATCACATCCAACATATGCATGGCATCTGTAATTTCCGACCTGGTTGGCTTAAAATGCAAACAAGTTAGAGGGGCGGCCAATGTCAATAACATAGTGATTTGTCGAGTACACACAACATGTAAAAGATAACACACGTTAGAGAGCAGCGTAGTGTACGGGAATCAGTAGCAACAGAGCTACAATGAGCCAGCACGAGACCGACCGACTAGCGTACGTGCTGTTCATGCTCCAAAACACACTGAAATCGACACGTCTCATCAAAATTGACCCCATTCAAAGCAGGAGTCATGACGTAGGTATTGGATACGCCAGCCTGAACATGTACTCCTTAGTATGAAAGAAAGCTTTGAATACAGCTCCCCAATGCACACAGGACAAGAACTGAACAAATGTTGGGAAGCGCTTAAGTTCAAATGTCTGGCCAAAACAGTGTTGAGACTCAGAATCTTGACACTGGGAGCAATATAGATGGGGGTGGGGCGCAGGTCTCTAACTACATTGCAAACCTAACCCAACTCTACTGTTGGCCGTTGCATAACACGACTCACACAGAGAGAATTGGCTTCAGTACCCAAGGGCCCACTGAGAAGCCCCTCGCTCAAGGTTCGTATATTACATGTCTCTGGGTAATATACGCACCGGTGAAGAGTCAAAATACACAGACCAGGTATTTCTGTCTGTGAAGAAATGTCGTAAAACAGGTCTGTCAAAATACACAGACCTGTTTTACGACATTTCTTCCTATTATTGATCGATTCAATCAGGTGAAGGCGTATCTCAATAATCTTGACGTCTTTGATTTAAATCACCGAAAGAACTTGTTTTCTCTTGTAAAGATACATTTAAAATTCAAATACATATCATTACTACGGTACCACAGGGATTCATTTTCACTGCCGGTACACGGGGATTCATTGTTACTACGGTACACCGGGATTCATTTTCATAGCCGATACAATTCCAACCGTCCTCCTTAGCAGTAAAACATGCATAAATGACTTTTATTTGTTTACCTACATACAACTGAGTACTGTTATTTGTGGTTCCTCGTCAATTTCGGTATATTGGGTGCCCTACTTAGTGCCAGAGCAATGTGTGGGTTCTCTACATATATTATAACTTCCGATTGGATAAAGTGGTGCTGGGTCCGAAATGGAGCAAGAATAGCAACACTGTAACTTACCATATCTCTCCATCAACGGTGTAGGCAGAAATAAGGAAGAGATTGGCAATGGCATATTGTAAAATATGACGGTTGAAGAACATATGGAAAAACAACAAAATAGAAATGAAATTGCTAATGTTACGAACTTTTATTTTTCCTGTTGCAACATACCGATGTGAAACATGTCCTAAGTAAAACAGCGACAAGGAGGATCAACGCCTTCGAGCTGAAATGCTACAGGAAGATACTTAGAATATCATTGAAGGATAGAACCAGAAACTCAGATATTATAAACACACTTTATATTCCAGAGTGTTGGTTACTAAACACAATAACAAAAAGAAAACTACGCCTGTTTGGTCATATAAAGAGACATAACTGTTTAGAAAGACAAATATTGGAGGGAAGAGTACCTGGGAGGAGGAGAAGGGGCAGACCAAGAAGACGATGGACTGACGACATTAAAGATAACATGAATACATCGCTAGAAAATGTAAGCCGCATCGCCCAAGACAGAGAGTTCATTGGGAAGACAACGTTCTGGAACTCGTTCTGGAACAACGCTCTTATCTGGAACTTTTCCCTACATAATTAATCTTTTTCAAGCCATTGCCTTTTTAAATGTAAAAATATGTTATCATTCGTTTTGTTGATAGTTTTGAGGACCAGTCATCTTCTATGTTAAGATCATTGTGGACATCTGAATTGGGTCGTCTTTCTGTCCTTAATATTCTTTGAATCTTTCTAAAACATTGAATTTCAAGTGTTGATATTTTAGACAGACAGACAGACAGTCCGACCGGCCGGCCGGCCGACCGACCGACCGACCGACAGACAGACAGACAGACCGACAGACCTACCGACAGACAGACCGACCGACCGACCGACCGAGAGACAGACAGACAGACCTACCGACAGACAGACCGACCGACAGACAGACAGACAGACAGACGGACAGACAGATTGTTGATCCGATATACTCAAAGTTACTGAGATTCTGTAGATGTTCTTTATCAATGACTATTGTAATTGTGTAGTTTATATCTGTTTATGTGCCTTTTTTTCATCTTTATATTAAGGAAAATATGTTATGTCTCGCTATGATGTTTGACTGGCATAATCATGTGCTATAAACCAGCAGTGTATCTTGATATGAGATGGTACCATCTGCATTAGCTTATCTCTTGAATCTCATTACTTCCGATATTGAGATGTTGAAATTGTTCATAATGTGGGTACTCTCATTAATTTCGAGTGCTGTTTTCTCAGTATATGGTAAACAGATGTGGTGAGAGAAAGCATCCATGTAGGACTCCTTTTCGAATATCAAACCAGTCAGATGATTCTCCCTCGAGGCGGACAGAAGCCTGTTGCTCTTGATAAAGCCTTTTAAGTAGTGAGATGAGATGTCGTAGGGGGGGGGGCATGGTTTATATTATGTCTCCTAATTTCTAGTGTGTTACGGTCAAATGGCTTTTGAGTAATCAATGAAACACGTGTATATGCCTGCATTGAAATCTCTGCACTTCTCATATTTATCATGTTCAAGAGTAATCTCCTATACATGTCATAAAAGGGGATTCAAGTGCGATGGGCGCGAGATTGGTTATATCATAAAGTGAAGCGTTAATGATCTAGAAAAAGTCATGCGGAAGATGGAAGTGTTGGAACGAAATGTATAAACACGTTGTTGTTGTTATTGCTTCGATTTCCATAAATTACGAGCTATTGGCTCTTGCTTCCTATGTTGTATGGGGTGCTTTCTCCTACGCTTTCCTGTATACCCCGAAGATTTTTGACTCTCGGCGGATGTATAATGACTTCACAAGACGGATACGCAAGATGAATATAGTACTTTGCTTTTATCAGCATCGGAATATGACCTTGTCATTAGAGGTCAGAAAGAGAGTTATGCAGTGCTATATAACTCCTATACTAACATATGGGTGCGAGTCTTCGACAAAAAACAACAACTGGAAAGTGGGAAATTAGAGGCAACAGAGATGTGGTTCTATAGAAGAATGCTGAGAATATCATGTACTGGCAGAAAAACTAATGTAGAGGTGTTGAACAACTGCGAAACGGACCTTAATCAATAATATAAGAAAATTACAATCTTCCTTTTTTGGCCACTTCTTGAGGCAAGGAGGTTTGGAGAACATAGTCACAACAGGCAAGATTGAAAGCAACAGAGACAGAAGGCGACGACTTCAGAAAGTATTAGACAATTTGACAACCTGCAATTTGCGGCAGGGCGATAACAGCGAGCTTGATACATAATACTGGAGACAGAGAGCTGTGGAGAGCCATGATCGCCTACGCTAGTGGGCATGGCACCTGATGATGATAATTTTGGGACACTAAACTCAAGTTTTTATTTTTACACATTTAGATAACGGTTATCAATTGAGTTGGACTTGACTTAACTACGTCTGCTTGGGAGAAGAATGCACACGATCTTCATGCACGCAATTCCCATGAGCTTGTTTTGTTCGCCTGTTACGGTAGTCAAATCAGTCGACAAGCAAATTCTATATTTTAAATCTCTGTCATGCCGGGTCAACATCCCCTGTACCCTTCAGCCTTAATTTTTCTGTACCGCCGTTTTCGCAACGGTTGTTACTCAATTTGGACTTGGGTAAACCAAATATATCTCGCACGAGGTGTTTCGTTGTCGACAAAGCAATCTAGAGTAAAATGATAATTCCATTTACTACTGTGATCATGAGAACCAAACCTTTCCTTGTCAGAGATCCTGGTTTCCTTTGGCAGTAAATGCTCAACATTAGAGCTGGATTTGGATTTCTTCGCCCTTCTTATCGAGGACATGTACCTCTATTGGGCTGCCAACTCATCAAGTTTCAATAATAGGGCGTCTGCTGATTCTAACAATTGTGTTCCCCCATCCACCAATTTGTTCAACACTTCGCCCTGCGTAATATGAAGCTCTCATTTAGTTTTAGCTAATTCTACAGAGTGGCCGCACTTGGCTGGTGTACGTGTTGTATGTGTTAGACCAATGGCACAAATTAAACGACAAACAATACACATCCACCTCTGTACTAAATCATAACGAAAATATAATAGTTCTATTCCCATACAACAAGAGTGTTGTGGTAGGATTTAATAATGAGCATTAAAAATGATCACTCTGATAGTTAAACATCTTGTGTTACTGTGCACCAGCCACGTGATGTCCCTCCATAGAATTAAATAAAGCTTTGAATGCGAGCTTTTACTTAAGCAGACATAGAAGATGTAGTTGATACAAGTCAACTTAACTGATAAACTTTATCGAAAACTGAAAATCGAGAGAAATTTGAGTATAGTGTCCCAAGAACACACCAGGCAATAAACTCAAAGATGGTTGATAGAAGTAAAGTACTATATTCATCTTGATACCTCTGCGTATATTTCTTCTCAAGGTCGAAAGTCGAAGTCTTCTGTGTATACAGGAAAGCGCAGGAGAAAGCACACCATCATACATAGGAAGCAAGAGCAAACAGCTCGTAATTTATGGGAATTGAAGGAACAACAACAACTTATTTATACATTTTGTTCCGACAAATGTGTGATAGCCGCGGGATTAGCTATCCCATAAAGTAAAGCGTCAATGATCAAGAAATTCTTGGTTCTTGATTCCTGATTAGAAACTGGCTTCACGGCACGCGGGATATTCCCATAAGTGATCCGTCCTCCTCTTCAGCAGCCATTCCAGTGTATGAAGACTCAGAATCCCGACCAGGTATTGATTGTGTGATCTTCAGGACTTTAAAAAAATTACTTTTCCTACCCTCACCTCTAGATACTCCTATTTTTAACATGCTCTGTATGTGTACGTTTTAAGTCCATTGACATCATCTGCATTTGAACAGAATTTATTACTGTCGTCATTAAGTCTGCTTTATCTCTTCTCAGCAATGTGCCGTCTATCGCCGCATTGCCTGCAAATACGTCGGCTCTCACGTTTCCTCTGACCCCAGCATGACCAGAGCAGTATGTCCATGTAATGCTCTGGACAACTGAGTTGTTCAACAAGTTCAACTATTCTTTTCTTAGCATGAACTTTTCTATCTTGCGCAACATGCTTTGAGAGTCTGTGAGTATTACTGAGTGTGTTGATGCATCAGTTATCAACCAATTAAGAGCTGCTGTAACTCCCTCTATCTCCATCCTCATGCTCGATGTGACAGTAGAATATGCTGAAGATTTCTCAACCAACTAACGCCGTTTCTGTAGGCAACAAAACCCCAGCCGCTGTTATTTGGTTTCTGTTAACGGAACCATCTGTGTATAAAATTATGTCTTATGGTTTCGAGTGTAGTTGGGCGAGTTCGTGCACTGTATCCTGAGCCCTGACGTCCGTCCATTTTCGACACGCTTTATCTAGTTGTATTATTACTTTAGTGAGCTTTAGTCATTGATTTCTTCTCAGCCTCTACCTCCATCCATTCACTGCCGTTTCCTATTTCTTTAAATTCACATACTCTTCGCAGTGTGTCTTCAGCCTCTGCCATCCATGATCTGCCACGCTTGATTCGTATTCCGTTTGACTCATCAAGACGTTGGTGTAATAGGTGGTGGTTGTATTCTGTCACTTTAAGGTACGACCTAACTTATTCTAACTGATGTCGCACTCTAATGCTGGGGAGATCGAGAAGAAATATCATAGCAGAGATGTGTGTATCTCTAGTACAACCCGGTGTAGTTCTTGTTGCCTAATTTTGATTTTTTCCAATCTATCGATTTGTTTTGTGACAGTGCTAGTAGGCCGAGGTCATAATCTATGACAGATAGCACCATCACCTGCAGAAGCAGAAAAAGTACCCATTGCTGCATGTCGAAGGTCGCCATAACCTTGATAGCTCTGATCCCTCTTTTATCCTTCTGAATCATATTTGTGACGTGTGTGTTGAATGAGAGACTTCTATCAAAGATTATCCCAAGATATTTAAGGTCCTGTTCTCTTTCAATGAATGAGCCCATGCAACTAACAGCTGGCAGTGTGTCATTCACCAGATTATTATTTAAGGAGTACCAGACGACCTTTGCTTTCGAGGAATTGATCACAGCGATGTATGTTCTGCACCATATCGACAATTGATCTAGTCCACTTTGTACACTTCCAGCGATATATGTTCTGTTCCTGCCCACGTTGTATAGTAGGATATCATTAGTGTATGTTAGAACTCTACAATTGCTGGAAGTTTGCAATTGAAAAATTCTTGATCTTGATAAGAAAACTGGCTTCACAGCACATGGGGCATTCCTATAAGTGCTCCGACCTCTGTTCCAGAAGCCATTCGACTCAATGGTATTTCGAGTCCAATGCTGCCAAAACAGACGTCGACATCAGGGCAAAACTCTGGCCCTTGCGACAGGTTTCTTTGTTGTTCCGCCCACCCACGCAGTGTCCATAACTAGTTCACGCACAACATCGGCCTGTCGGAACTACATGATAACTGTTATCGAAGGTTACGACTACGGGATTGTATAGATGACGTGCCATGAAGCTTCTATAAGAAGATATTCTCAATATAACTGTATGAAATCTACTAATGTTTTCTATTGCATGGTTGGTTTGTCTAGTGAGCCATTGGTGAGACCCACAGTCAATGTATACACATTAAACAGTACTGGGGACAGAGGAGATCCTTGTGACAAACTAGGTGCTATTTTTCTGATCTCAGACGTCCAGGATTCACACCTCAGAGCAACTTTTCTACAGATTATCACATTTGCTATCCAGCGTATGATCCAGGGGTGGATATCTTGATTCCTTAGCATGTCGACAAGATGGATGTAACTAACTCTATTGTACGCATCTTCCACGTCTATCACTGCAACTGCAGATTCTTCTTTATTCTGAAAACCTTCATAAACTTCGTATGCAAGAACTGCTGCATTTGTGACTGTGTCTCTTCTGGGTCTGTATGCACCTAGGTTATTTGGGATAACGCGTTTGATCTCTAGTTTCTTGGTTATGTGTCTAGCAACAATTCATTCCAGAATCTTACCGTATACATTCTGCAGTGTGATGATGTGATAACCTTATATGTCTGTAGAATCTTTGCCTGGTTTTGGCACGGGTATAAGATAGCTGTGTAGCCAATCTTCTGATGCTACTCCTGTTTTCAGACTCGCATTATCATCGTCTGTCATCCTGACTAGCATATTCTCCCTAATGAGAAGTGCAGAGAGTTCAGTACAGGTATATACACTTGTTTCATATATTACTCAAACTCCGAGGGTGTGGTATGGGGTTGGACAAATGTTGTTGCCAGGGCTATGGTGTGCGGTTTGACAAAAGTTGTTGCCAAGGGTGTAGTCTGGGGTTTGACAGATTGTTGGCAAGAGTATGGTATGGGATTTGACAAATGTTGTCGCTAAGGGTGTGGTGTGTGGGGTTTGATAAAATTTGATACAACAGTAATGTTTGATATACCACAAATAAATTGCTTGCAATTTGAAAATGTTTTCTAGAAATTTGAAACATCCCTTATTTATGTTGTACTTTTCTGCAAATAAATTTATTTTTAATGTGTGTGGTGTTTGTGGGTGGGTGGGTGGTTAAACATTTCCTCATAATTGATCAAGGAGGGAGTCCGTAAATTCTTGACATTTGTTGATAGGGGGTGGGGGTTAAAAATTGGCAAACATATATCGATATAATATATGGATAGTCCCATACGGAGATGTGTTCGATCGTGCGTTCTCGACAGTCCTCTTTTGTGTTTGAATAACTGTGTTTTCTGTATTTGTGTATGTGAAGATATGAAATAGTTCACATTGTCTTGATATTGTCAATCTACATGTAGTGATCGATAGTAAATGATTTATTGAGATGATCAGTTTATTTCGGCAACGGCATACTCCAGTCCTGGATTGAACAGATCGAATTATCTAGCCAATGGTAATTTAACAATTTCACATCTCCCCGGACGTACAGTACAGCAACTAGAAACAAGTCTTGGATGAACGGCGGAAAATGAGAATTATTTGACATGACCTAGAAAACTTAGGACGTTTCTGGCTCTAGAGAGTTCTGAGGTCGTTAATATGTCTTCATTGTGTTAAGTTCGCGGGTTGCCATCATGAAACCACGGCGACGGCCGTTAGATTACTATCACTATTTCTTACTATTTTTATAAGATAGTAGTACTTATATATATATATATATATATATATATATTTGTAATCACGACAAAACTGGGGGGGGGGGTGGAATTGAAAAGATTTATTATTGGCGTAATTGTGTATATCTTCTTCTTCTGCGTCCACTCTCTGATAACCGACACGAATTGTCGCTCTCTGATAACCAACACGAAGTTTCCCTTTCTGATAACCAACACGAATTTTCTATTTCTGATAACGAACAAGAAGGTTCGCTCTCTGATAGCCAACACGAAGTTTCGCTCTCTGATAGCCAACACGAAGTTTCACTCTCTGATAACCAACAAGAATGTTCGCTCTCTGATAACCAACACGAATTGTCGCTCTCTGATAGTCAACACGAAGTTTCACTCTTTGATAAACAACAAGAAGGTTCGCTCTCTGATAACCAACACGAAGTTTCGCTCTCTGATAACCAACACGAAGTTTCGCTCTCTGATAGCCAACACGAAGTTTCACTCTCTGATAACCAACAAGAAGGTTCGCTTTCTGATAACCAACACGAAGTTTCGCTCTCTGATAACCAACAAGAAGGTTCGCTCTCTGATAACCAACACGAAGTTTCGCTCTCTGATAACTAACACGTAGTATCGTTCTATGATAACCAACACGAAGTTTCGCTCTCTGATAACTAACACGAAGTATCGTTCTATGATAACCAACACGAAGTTTCACACTCTGATAACCAATACGAAGTTTCACACTCTGATAACCAACACGAAGTTTCACACTCTGATAACCAACACGAAGTTTCACACTCGTGAACTTATAGTTCTGCTATGATATGTGACGTAGTGACGTTCGTTACTTGACGTGTTATATTGTGTTCTTGGCATACACTCTTTGATCTAGCATCGATATTTTTGAGTATCCAATTAATAGCAAAACTCCAATACTCTATTTTCTAATTTAAAGCTCCTGTTTTCAATGTTCGAAAAACTGGACGGGGGAATTCTCCAGAACATTTTTGCATAACAAGACGACCCCAACTCTTAGAGGCATGCAGTTTTGTGAGCAGAATCTTTCTGTTCCAAGGGGATCTATGTGTGAATGTTAAGGGTATATTCTATCAAAGATGATCTGTTTGTAGAAGTAACGGGTGTGTTATATCAAAGTGGAACTGTGTGTAGAATTGAAAGGTATGTTCTATTTAAGGGGATCTATGTGTGCAAGTAATGGGCATGTTTTTTTCATTTTTGCAGATATTCAATTACAAAAACCATTTAGTAGACTCAATGTTAACCGAGGCTCGGAAAGTGATTTTTCAACTTGTGTACAGTCTCAATAAGCATTGCAGTGCTTCCGTTGTTGATCACTCAACACTAGAAAACAGCGAGTGATATCAAGGTGAGGGTCATTACATCTTGCTCCTCATGTGACCAGATTTGTATGCGCTTGAGTATTTTTATACTAACCAATTTGGTACACTACGTCCTGTTGGTATTAACATCAATCATTCATGTATGTAGATTTGTTACTACTGCTCTGTCATGTTTCTGTACTTGTATTCTATAGATGTCCTGTAAAATTTCTGTTTGCTTTATTTTATTCTACATCCTTCTAATTTTTACATGATTCATACACTTACCGACCCGATATTTATCCCTTATAGTTCTGCTATGATGTGATAGCGTACAGTGCCTGTCTTTACTTGACATGTGTTCTTGATATAGGCTCTTTGATTGAAACATTGCTGTTTTTGTGTTCCCAATTAAGAGCAAAACTCGAATACTCTATTTTATAAGTTTCACAGTTCTAAGGTAGACGTAAATATATATTTATTCTTTGGCTCAAATTTCTGCTGGATCTCTCTTATAGCAACAAATGGTGCTACTATATTGCAGCAGAATGTATTCCAGAGATGTAAGATCTACTTCGGCGGAATACGTTTTATGACATTAAGTCGTATTTAAATATTCCAGGTTTTATGACATTTTTCATAATCTACTTTTAATTTCTTGTGAGTTTATTCTCAAACTCGTGCAGGATGTAGTCTTGGGAAGCATATACGTTGTGTTATAGTCTATATGTTTGATGCAATATTAATACCGTTCATGACCATATCATCACTTTGATTGCGTTGTGTCAACATATCCACTCCAAGGTCCTCGACAATGGCATGTCACAGGTTAGATTTGTTGCTCTTTTATTGGGATTTTCCAGCACATTGTAGTGAACTTTCTGCAGCTCTATCATGGGATTCTGAAATCGTTAAACTTTTTTGTTTTTGTGTACTGACTCCAAGTGGTCAAGTGATGGGAAATGAAATTTCCAGTTGAGACTCTTTGACTTATGTTTCTTAGAGCAGTTTCGTATTTGATGTAACTGCAGAATATAACATATTTGTACGTCATGCAGCTGCAGAATAGAACATTTGTGTACGTCATGCAGCTGCAGAATTGAACATTTTGTACATCATGCAGCTGCAGAATATAACATTTTTTACGTCATGTAGTTGCAGAATAGAACATTTTTGTACGTCATGTAGTTGCAAAATAGATATCATTCAAATTATTTGAAATCACAGAAATGGGTAACGAAAGCATCACATACAGTTTCTTGTTCACTGTCAAATCCCTAGCAGTTAGTTTGAGATAGTTTTCAGAAAGGAGTCCAGTATGATAAACTTTAGATTCGCTGCGATATATTTAACTTTCGATAGGTCACATCTAATTTCAACATACTATGTTTATATGACTTTGTTGATCGACAGGGTAGGGAAACATGCATTCCTACTATTCATTACCGACATGTATGCCATTAGAGACATGTGTCATTAACGATATGTATGTCATTAGCGACATGTATGTCATTAGACACATGTATGCCATTAGCGACATGTATGTCATTAGCAACATGTATGTCATTAGCGACATGTATGTCATTAGCGACATGTATGTCATTAGCGACATGTATGTCATTAGCGACATGCATGTCATTAGCGACATGTGTATCATTAGCGACATGTATGTCATTAGCGACATGTGTATCATTAGCGACATGTATGTCATTAGCGACATGTATGCCATTAGCGACATGATGTCATTAGCGACATGGGACATTAACGATATGTATGTCATTAGCGACATGTATGTCATTAGACACATGTATGCCATTAGCGACATGATGTCATTAGCGACATGTATGTCATTAGCAACATGTATGTCATTAGCGACATGTAAGTCATTAGCGACATGTATGTCATTAGCGACATGTATGTCATTAGCGACATGCATGTCATTAGCGACATGTGTATCATTAGCGACATGTATGTCATTAGCGACATGTGTATCATTAGCGACATGTATATCATTAGCGACATGTATGTCATTAGCGACATGATGTCATTAGCGACATGTGTCATTAGCGACATGTATGTCATTAGCGACATGTGTCATTAACGATATGTATGTCATTAGCAACATGTGTATCATTAGCGACATGTATGTCATTAGCGACATGATGTCATTAGCGACATGTGTCATTAGCGACATGTATGTCATTAGCGACATGTGTCATTAACGATATGTATGTCATTAGCAACATGTGTATCATTAGCGACATGTATGCCATTAGCGACATGTGTCATTAGCGACATGTGTCATTAACGATATGTATGTCATTAGCGACATGTATGTCATTAGACACATGTATGTCATTAGCAACATGTATGTCATTAGCGACATGTAAGTCATTAGCGACATGTATGTCATTAGCGACATGTATGTCATTAGCGACATGCATGTCATTAGCGACATGTGTATCATTAGCGACATGTATGTCATTAGCGACATGTGTATCATTAGCGACATGTATGTCATTAGCGACATGTATGTCATTAGCGACATGATGTCATTTGCGACATGTGTCATTAGCGACATGTATGTCATTAGCGACATGTGTATCATTAGCGACATGTATGTCATTATCAACATGTGTATCATCAGCGACATGTATGTCATTAGCGACATGATGTCATTAGCGACATGTGTTATTAGCGACATGTGTCATTAGCGATATCTATGCCATTAGCGAAATGTATGTCATTAGCGGCATGTGTCATTAGCGACATGAATGTCATTAGCGACATGTGTCATTAGCGACATGTGTCATTAACGATATGTATGTCATTAGCGACATGTATGTCATTAGCGGCATGTGTCATTAGCGACATGTATGTCATTAACGATATGTATGTCATTAGCGATATGATATGTATGTTCTGAGAAGTGTGCGATTTAAGCCTCCAACTCTCTATGTTATGACAGACACCAGTATAACAGAAAAATAACATTTGTATATCAATGTTATCTCCATCTGATGAATCCCCAACATATGATCGCTGTGACACTGTCATTGGTTGTTTTATTTTCTAAAACCACCACGTACAATTATAAAATAGTTCAAAAGTTAAAGTTGATTGACCTCAATGTATTCAGGTTTCCCAATATGTTATCCGATTCTCTCAAAGAAATGGCAATCTGTTGCCTGAGTACTACCGTGGTCATCATCATTAGGTGCCGTCTCCGCAACAAAGGTTGGGTGCAACGTATCTCCAACATCTCCTGTCTCTTGTCTTGGTGGTGCACTTAGCTAGACTGTAACATGTCCATCGTGTAATGTTACTCTCCCACTTGTATCTCCGCCTACCTCTTGAACGCTTCCCTTTGACTTTACCCTCTTGTAGGGTCTTCAATAAGGTTGTCTTTTAATGTGTTCAAAGTATTTTATTTGCCTGATCTTTATTTCTCTTAGTAGTTCTTTCTTCATATTAAGTTTCTTTAGCACCTCTTTATTTGTTTTCTTCTCTTTCTATGATGTTCTCCCTATTCTTCTATATACCCACATCTCAAATGCATCAATTTTGCCTTCTAATTGTTTATTTAGTGTCCATGTTTCTGAGCCATACATTAATATGGAATAGATGTAGCATTTTATAATTCTCATTTTTAACTTGTTTGTAATTTGTTTAGATATTAATAATTTCTTCATGTCATTGAAGGTACTTTTAGCCATTCCTATTCTCCTTTTAACTTCTGTTTCACATCTGCCGTCATTTGTGACTATGTGTCCAAGATATTGATACTGTTTTACTTGTTGTAGTTTCTCTCCCTGTATGTTTATGTTTACCTCATGTTCTTCTGTGTCTTTGCTGATTATCATGGTTTTTGTTTTTTGAATGTTTATACCCAGTCCATATTCATTACTTGATTTATTGACTTGATCTATTAACTACCGTGGTGATCTACTGTAAAACAGGCCTTCCAACTAAAACGTAAACATGATCTAAGGCGCCAATTTCAGTGCCATCTATTGGTTGACGTTGATTATTTTTGTTATGTGACTCCTAGCATGTAAATAGCAACCAATAAAATGCCCAACAATAATAAAAAATGTAACGAACTAGTTAACTCTGTTAGAAGACCCGGACTGTGTATAGCCACGGTACTACTCACATGGTCTAACATCATAGCTTCAGGCGATATCGGGATCTATTCAAAATGTTCACTCTTCAAATAAGACATCACGTGCCGGATTTGAATCTGCGATCTTTTCAACTCAAGGCAATGTTCGTAACTACTACACCAGTGAGATTTCCAACTACATTTACGATTCAACTTGAAACACTTGTTCCTCTTATGAAGAAACTTGTGTAGTTACTTCGTCTAGATTTATATAGTTATTACACGTGAATCTCCTACTCGACTGAATGGTGCTACAGTAATAGAAGAGAAACTTAGATTATTGTAAGAAACTGGTATCAGAGAAACGTAATGCGTGTAATCACTCACAATTTCTTGAACTCTGGTCTGACATTCCTAGAACATCTCATCAATGACTGTTATTCACTTCAAGCAGAAGTCTGCACTTAATATCTGTTTTATATCACATAACAATATTTTAATATGAAATAAGTGTTTCACAAAAAACTATGAAAGATATATGTAACGTTTGTCACGCTGGATGTAGACAACACTACAGTTGGCCACGTCAGCGTGAATCAATACCACCACCACAATTACAGGAACGTACATGAACATTCTGCGACAGTAGCAGTAGTACTGCAATGTTGATGGATGCAGTCTGTGTGTTTATAGATACAGGTCATATATGCATTTGTTGTGCACTTCATGCACGTGTGTTTGTTGTTGCAAGATATATGTGTGTCTGTCGTGCAGTTCTTATATTTGTCGTTGTTATATAGCACATGTGTGTGTTTGTTAAGCAGTTTATTTGTGTTTATTATCTAGTATATGTGTGTGTGTACATCAATGTAGTTCATCTGTAAGCTACGCAGTGATGACATGGCATGAGTAGGCTTATAATTGAAGAATAACATAAACGAGATATGAAGTGAGAAACGACACGACGAAAGTACAGAATAAAATTAAAAGTATTTTTCAAATAAGACGCACTGACATAATAAGTATTCATATTTACATACATAAATTTAGTAAGTGACTTTTATACGGATATCTTTTTTTGTAAATGTTTACAGTATATCCACATATACGGTATTGGTATTGAAGTATTCCTGCTTTCGATGCCTTATTAATACATCTAATTGAATCACCAGTGAAATATGAGTATGTCTTTGTAGCTCAAACAATTTGCATGTGTCTACTCGGAAAATGAATGCAGAATACGTCCAATCACTCACTTGTCAACTGAAAGTCGATCTGAAATATTTAGAAATATAGTGTTAGCGATATCATTTTTGATAACATACCCTATTCAGGAAATACTCAATACCATATTTATTTATTTTATGCCTGTATTAATTATCTAGGATATATAAATACGTTCAGAAGTTTGACATTACTTTCTGAACGGTCCGGATACACATTAGTTTGGATTCGAACCAGGTACCTTGACCGTTACAGGTGGGATCTGTACCACGTCGCCACAGAGCCGGACTGTGGTAGAATAAACATTAGGAATGCTTACACTCAGCAAGATGGAGACTGAAAGTTTGGATGAGATCCACAATGAGAAGATGATGTCACACTTGGGTGCTCCAGATATACGTTAATGGTTGGTTGGTTGGTTGCTGATCCAGCGGTCCATGGGCTCATGCCCTTTGACCTAATGTTATTACATGACATTATATTGCTGGGAAGTCTGTGGATTTTCGGCCCACCCCGGGACAGAGCCAGAGAATAACTATCACACCTCCAGGAAGGTAGGTTTCAACCTATGCGCTGCTCCTAGCCACTGTAGCCAAGGTAGGGTTCACTGTACTCATTCCCCGCCACCAATTGACTACTGGTTATGCCGAACTTCTCTACTGCTCCAGGCATGATTGTCACGTCCTGAGTTACTGTGCCTCTATGGTGGGTTTCAGCCATAGGAAAAAACAGTGCTGTCAGTTTCCTCCTCCCCAGTGCTGCACAGTACATCTCTGGATCCTTCCCAAACATATTTCAACAACAAAATAAAAGTATAATTGTATAGATGACGTGCCATGAAGCTTCTCTAAGAAGATAACCTCAATATAACGGCATGTCATCCACTAAGGTTTTCTGTTTCATGGATGGTATGTCTAGTGATCCATTGGTGAAACCCACAGACGCATCCACATGCGTATATACATCAATAAGAGAAAGTTACTCGACTGCCCAACTGCAGAGCACAGAAAACAATTGTGCTGACAAATCACATGTAACAAACTAAAACTGCATTATGAAATTCAAAAGGTGAAAGATAGTAGACTAACACGAGGAAGGTAACGGATGTTAAGTACAGAGTACATCAAATAAAGTGTGCGCATGTTAGAAGATTTGGCGCCTGGTGCGGAATGGAAAAGTGTGCAGTATCAATAACCAACCCCCGCTTTTCGAGTGATACTAATTCGTAACATACAAGATTAGGACAAACCTCTAATTATGGCAGTGACCCAGACTGTGAACATTTATGATTCGATACGCGAAATCATAAAATATAAATAGGTTGCATACGAGAATAGTGGATGTAATCAGTCGAGGGATCGAATTTAGAATTTGTCACATTTATTTTCCTTCCTGGTCATTTCGGTGTTTAAGGCAACGAGATAACAGATCGGCTGGCTTGCACAGATAATGTGTCTGACGGAAGAGCAATGGATCGTACAGTCATTTTGAACTCATTACGGGAAACAACACGTTCGAAATAAATTATTGTTGATGCTGATTCCTAAATCGAGCCCAGATATAAGAGACTGAGCTTGATATTCGGCGTTGTCAGAACAAGCGTTACTGTGGTGGGGATATTCGGCGTTGCCAGAACAAGCGTTACTGTGGTGGGGATATTCAGCGTTGCCAGAACAAGCGTTACTGTGGTGGACTTAGAAGAATATTTACTATCCATTAAATAAATGTAATTATCAATCATGGTATATTTGGAAATACACTCAAGGGGAGATCGGAGCAGCTATGGGTGTGTCCGGGAGCAATGACGTGTATAAGTCTAATAAGGAAATAACTAACTGGTGACATTGGTTTGATTTTAATCATCAGTTGTGTTTTGTGGACAAATCTCATGTTTGACACATGTAGTAGAAGATTAGTACTAGCTCAAATGTCAGGAAATAGAGATATCGCTGCTAATTACGTGATCAATAAGTCATTAATCGGTTGATTTCTGATCAAGCACTGGTAAGGCGGATGAGAGCAAAGGGGAAATATCACCTGTATGACGATGGTCTGCATGTCTTACCAGTTGCCTACCACATACCTAACATGGCTTACATTGCAATTAAGTGTGATGATATGACTACACATTAATGCGTTTCTGGAAGCAGGAGCCGAAATCCGGTACCCCCTACTCATGCCACATGTCTGTCTCATATCACATGTCTGTGTCATACCACATGTCTGTCTCATTCGACGCGCTTTTCTCATACAATATGTCTGTCTCATACCACATGTCTATCTCATACCACATGTCTATCTCATACCACATGTCTGTCTCATACCACATGTCTGTGTCATATCACATGCTTGTCTAATACCACTTGTCTGTGTCATTTCACATGCTTGTCCCATACCACATGTGTGTCTCATACCACATGCTTGACTCATACCACGTGCTTTTCTCATACCACATGTCTGTCTCATACCACATTTCCGTCTCATACCACATGTCTGTCTCATAACACATGTATGTCTCATAACACATGATTGCCTCATACCATATGTATGTCTTATACCACATGCTTGTCTCATACCACGCGCTTGTCTCATACCACATGTATGTCTTATACCACATGTCTTTCTCATACCACATGTCTGTCTCATACGACATTCCTGTCTAATATCATATGACCGTCTCATACCAAATGCTTTTCATGTAATTACGCTAATATTCTTCACTTCCCTTCCATGCCCTGGTAAAACTAGACCGGAACTGGAACAAAGACGCGTGAAAACAAAATTCTCTTTTGAAAAGAAAAAGCGTATCTGTCGAAGTTTTATAGTAAACAATACACTAACCTAGAGGTTCTTAACCTGTTTAGAAGGAGAGCCTTCATCAGGACAAACGAAAGACAACGGTACAACGAATCTTACATGGAAACAAACGTGGTTGATAGGGAGGAAAGAGGAGGAGAGATAGTGAATAGATAGTGGAGGAAGTAAATAAGGAGCGGCATATTGGGGAGGAAGAGAGTATGGGGAGAAGAAGTGAGGAGAGAAAGTGCACGGAAGGAGGTGAGGAGCGAAAATGGATAAGGTGTGGTAGTAAGTAAAATAGATAAGGTTAAATTAAGATACTTACCTCAAAAGTGGCAACACGCAATGAGTATAACGAATAGATAGCAGAGGAAGCAGAGATGGAGCAGCCTAGCAGGGAGGAAGAGGGTATGGGAAGAAGTGAGGAGGGGAAATAACACAGAAGGAGATGAGGAGTGAAAATAGTTACGGTGTAATAGCAAGTAAACTAAGATAACTGAGGATAAATTCAGATACTTACCTGAAATGGCAACAGGCAATGAGTATTAGCATACAGTCGTCATGGAAACGCAAAAGAGGATGGTAGGAGAGATCAGATGAGGGAGAGAGAGAGATGGAGATGAAGAATAAAGAAGAGAAAAAAGGGAGAAAAGAAAGAAACGACCGAGCAGATATAGGCAGTGGAGAGAGACTATAAGTAGGAGTAGATAATGGTGGGAAGAAAATACAGTGATAATACAATTATTGACGCTACTTGCCTTACTAGCTTTCATTGTCCATTGACCCTGACCCACCAGTGTGACTGTTGGTTTCAAGCTAGCCAGTTCTCAACGTATCAGATAAGTTCTTCTTTTTTTTTATATATTATCACCTATATTTTATATTTTACTCTCACTTACATACATCATTGTATTATCACTGTATTTTCTTCCCACCATTATCTACTCCTACTTATAGTCTCTCTCCACTGCCTATATCTGCTCGGTCGTTTCTTTCTTTTCTCCCTTTTTTCTCTTCTTTATTCTTCATCTCCATCTCTCTCTCTCCCTCATCTGATCTCTCCTACCATCCTCTTTTGCGTTTCCATGACGACTGTATGCTAATACTCATTGCCTGTTGCCATTTCAGGTAAGTATCTGAATTTATCCTCAGTTATCTTAGTTTACTTGCTATTACATTGTAACTATTTTCACTCCTCATCTCCTTCTGTGTTCTTTCCCCTCCTCACTTCTTCCCATACCCTCTTCCTCCCTGCTAGGCTGCTCCATCTCTGCTTCCTCTGCTATCTATTCGTTATACTCATTGCGTGTTGCCACTTTTGAGGTAAGTATCTTAATTTAACCTTATCTATTTTACTTACTACCACACCTTATCCATTTTCGCTCCTCACCTCCTTCCGTGCACTTTCTCTCCTCACTTCTTCTCCCCACACTCTCTTCCTCCCCAATATGCCGCTCCTTATTTACTTCCTCCACTATCTATTCACTATCTCTCCTCCTCTTTCCTCCCTATCAACCACGTTTGTTTCCATGTAAGATTCGTTGTACCGTTGTCTTTCGTTTGTCCTGATGAAGGCTTAATAGTCGAAACGTCGTCTGTCCCTGTATCTCGTTGTTAGGTTGTGTTATGTTTTATTTTGGTAACACATCTACCTATTTTTGTTTATCTTGACATTTGCCCGGTGTTACTCCAGGCACCTGCTTCCTGTTTAGGGTTGTTACCCAACACTGGAACATTTATCCCTTAGAAGGAGAGCACCGTCCACATGTACTATTAGGTGTGCTATCACCATACAAATTAATTTGAAAATGACTGGGGTATTTATAGTGAAAGTAAAAGGGAATGTGAAAACGTACCATATATCCATCATTCCACCGTATGATGGTTACATTTGCTCCATTATTCCCCCCCCCCCACCCCATAATCTTGTACAGTAACACTGGCTCGCTTTATACAATAAGGTGTGAATTGTAAATGGAGCTAATGATTTTTGGTGCTGGCGTGCACACTGTAGTTCCTATAGTGCGAGAATTATGTCATTACGTGAGCTCGGGAGCAACAAGTTGAGAACACCTGCACGAACCTGCTCAAGTTACAAGGAGATATCCATGTGGTTATTCTGGTGTAAAACAGAGGAAGAAAAAGATAAAGAATAGAGTATAATTTCTGAAAATGTTCAATGTGTAGGTTTCTTCTAATTGTATTTGACATATGCTTGTTTATCATCAAACAAATATTCAATATTGTCAGCGTTTGCACACGACGAGACTACTTACATCCATCACACGTTCAAGCACCCAATGATCGATAGACAACCTATGAAATAATGATGACTACAGACAATTACAGATATTTTCTATGCAATTTGAGACTTGTTCTATTGCAAAAACTACCAGAATGAATAGGAACTCTAGTCTATTCAAATACATCTCCAAGAGAGCAATATGAACAGTAAACAATGATTTCAAGTAAACAGTTCAATGAGTGACACCACTGTGAAAAGAGTGCAAGCATCTGGAAGGTGAGAATTCTTACAAACATTAAGCTATTTTTCTTTTTATTTCAATGTTTAAAGAGCGTGGAGAAGTGACTTTATTGTACTCATATTTCTCTATATATGCTCAGTCGTCTCAAAAGAGCAGCAAGTCACCTGCCGAGAATATCACTCATAGTACAAAACTCTTTCTTCAAGGAATAATTCCTAGGGGGCTGCGGAAAATGTGACCTTGTGACAAAAATCAAATGTTACGGTACTTGCGACCCTGTGGGAGCTAACATCAAATGGCATAATATGGCACGGAGATCCCATAACTCCTCCTCTCGCTGCATTCCTTCAAATAACCACTTCGATTTCTCTTATAAAGATAATGGTTCGTCTCAGGTTTGTGGTGCTGCCATATATTGTATAGGGAAAAAAGTTATCTCGAGCCCTGCATAAAGGTAAATGGTGTAGCACTGAAAGTTGTGAATAGATTCACATATCTAGGCAGTACGTTATCACTAAATGCCAACGTTGATGATGAAGTGTATACAAGGATCGCCAAAGCAAGCAGTACTTTCGGCACATTGTACGCAAATGTTTGGCGTAGAAATGGCATTAACCTACAGACTAAGCTGAAAGTTTACAGAGCAGTGGTACTTCCAGTGCTGCTATTCGCTAGTGAAACATGGACTGTGTATAGACGTCATGTGAAAAAACTCAATCATTTTCATACAAATTGTCTCAGAAAAGTTATGAACATCAGATGGCAAGACAAGATTCCAGATACCACTGTCCTTGATAGAGCTGGTATCCCAAACATTGACACGATCCTGATGCAGACACAGATTCGTTGGGCAGGTCATTTAGTGCGTATGCCAGACCATCGTCTGCCACAGATACTTCTCTATGGTGAGCTAGAGAAGGGTATACGATCTCAAGGTGGCCAAAGGAAGCGCTACACGGACTCGTTAAAGAACTCACTGAAATAGACCACGATACATGGGAAGAACTTGCACAAAATAGATCTACATGGCGTTCTAAAATAAAAAAGAGCGCATCATCTTGTGAAAAGAAGAGAAATGCAGCAGCTCAACGGCGGAGAGCAGCTAGAAAGTCACGGATAGACCAAGATCCGTCTACAGTCGTTATTCCATGTCCAAACTGTCCAAGGACATTTACAGCTCGGATAGGGCTCATTAGCCATCTACGAACTCATAATCAAGTACATAACTAAAATTGAATTTTCAAAAGTGGATGTAACAAATGGTCATCATCACTTGTGATGGACGAACAACACTAAAGGGAAAAAAGTTTCAGTGTCATGTAACAATCCTAAATAGGAAATGGATGGCTGGGGTAACACAGGGCAAATATCAAAATGAAAAAAAATAGGTATTAGTATTACTGAAATAAGCCGATAAAAACTTTGTTAGATTGTTTATCGACTTACTTTAATATAACACTAATACTTTTTTCTCAAGTTCATATATTGTATATGTGTTATGAAGAGCCATATCGTTTGTTTGCTCCTATCATAAAGTCACAGCTTTGAATAAAGGCGTCTCAACAGTACATTGGCACCCACAGCAAAGAAAAAATACGAGAAGACTTGTAAATGCAACATTAATTAATGATTACTACTTTTCGATCAAAAACCTCAATCATGCAGATAATCGCAATGAGTTCCCAGGATTATTTCAAAAGGGTAAAAAAATGATTGTATATAACTAACCGACATCATTTGAGCGTGTATAGGTCTAGAATAAAATCACATTGGAAACTATCACTTTAACACGCAAGTTTCAATAGTTATTTCTCAACACGTTTCTTGCGTCTTGTAACCGGGACATATACTTCT
Organism: Meghimatium bilineatum; assembly: GCA_034231615.1. Classification (NCBI taxonomy): domain Eukaryota; kingdom Metazoa; phylum Mollusca; class Gastropoda; order Stylommatophora; family Philomycidae; genus Meghimatium; species Meghimatium bilineatum. Next base: position 32,735,308 of record CM067312.1, on the reverse strand, counting down.
ATCTACTTCAGACTGCAAAGTATAGGGCTACTGTCTTCATTGAGGAGAGTTTCTCGCGTGTGTCCCGTAATGTCATCTACGCTATCATCTACAAGAGCTGCACCATGACGTACATAGGTGAGACTGGTGGGAGGCTTGCTGACCGATTATGCGAACACCTACATAGCATAAAACATTATTCGGGTTATCCTATCGACGGCCACTTCACTGGCACAGACCACCGGGTCGCTGAGGATATTCAAGTGACGACCTTTAATGCTTGCTATTCTGATTATCGGACTCGTCTTTCGCTATATATATATATATATATATATATATATATATATATATATATATATATATATATATATATATATATATATATATATATATATATGTATATATATATGAATTTGGCTCTTAAACCTTAGGAATTAATGAACTCCAGTCATATGAATGATATCAGGTTGTTCCGTCATTTCTCTGTCTCGTTTTCACATTTATCTAGCTGCGTTTTTTGTATATTTTCTATTTTTGTGCAATTCCTGTTTGTTACACCTCTGTCCTAATTTGTATCATTCTTATCATCTCCACATCTTGCTAGACATGTGAATGCCAGTTGTGTCGTCCCTGCTCGTCGTTTTTTGATGTCTACGTCTGATGTAACATTGATAAAGGCCTTTAGACTGAAAAGTTTATTTCTGTGTGTGATTATATATAATCGATATATTATACACCATTTTCTTACCAATATTGTGTTATCAGTGTCAAACTTGGACATTATATTCTAGAACAATTCATAAGATTAACACCACTGAAATGAAATGTGTGAGACGTATGATTGGAGTTAGCTTGAGAGACAAAATCAGGAATGAAGCACTAAGTGATCAATTAGTGAAACAATTAGTGATCAAGCCAACAATAGAATACATACAGAAACAACAAGTTAAATGGTACGGCCACATAACCAGACAGAAAGAGCAAAGTATTTTCCATAAAACACTTAACAAACGATACGAAAACAGGAGACCTATTGGACGCCCTCGTAAAAGGTGGATAGATAATGTATTAGAGACACTCGGAAATATAACAGCAGAGGAGGCAAATAGAAGGGCAAAAGACCGTACACTCACTCTCCCCTCAACACCGAAAGGTACATGAGGACAGAAAGAAGAAGAAGAAGATATATTTCTATTTCTCATTATGAAGTTATTAGTTTCATTACTCTGTTTCAAGCTTCACCTGTCTCCTTTGAGGGCATGTCGTAGGAGCCGACTAAGGAAACTTGGAAGATAGGCTGACAACCTGTCACCTGTGGAAACTAAAATCGTCATTATCACACCTTGTTTCGATCTCTTACTTTGTCTTTGATCCAATAATCTCCATGGGTCACGAAGAGATGCGTGGCAACGGATATAGCCCATGTGTCCTCTTGGGGCATACTCCTAGATATCCCTAGCCAGTATCGCTACTTAAATACGCCATGTGTCCTGGTTCGGGAATCATCGAGCTAGTTTGATGATATAATAAATAGAACCTCTCCTAATTAGTACCCTGTCGTGGTTCTTTCATGAGTGTCCCCAATACGCTAACATACAGCTTTGATATATTGATAATGACGGCGTGGAGAGAGAACAACGATATGAAGTATTTAAACAGATTAAATAGTGCCTACTTTTACTATATGATACCCATTTTAATATGGGTCGTCCGTGTTTCCGGTGCCCTAAACAGAAGCAAAAATAGGGACACTGTTACGTGTCAAGCATGTTATAAGAGGCGACTAGGGAGCCAGTGGGGTGAGTTGGTCTTCCTGTCATGCAGAGGCTCTAAGTGACCCAGAAGTCGGATATGTCAGGTAGAATGACGCAAATATCGCAGCAGAGATGTAAACCATGACACAACGTATTTCTCTCTCCGGACTACATTCTTCATCTCTACAGAACGAACACCGAAGAAGAATGGCTTCAGCCTATTGTCATTAATTCTAAGTATACGCCCAGTTAAGTACACTGATTGTTTTCTTGTTCATGTAGAAAAATAATGATTTTGGTGTTCTGTCTGACTTACTTGATTGACATTTTTTCCCAGCCAATAATGTTCCGACATTTATTTTCATATGCATTTAATTATTTTTAAAAAAAATGCTTTCTTATTGTCTACATATCGTTTGAAAACATTTAATTTGCTTTTCATGCTGGGCTCCAGTCATTTCTTTGTGTGTTTAAAATATGAGTATGGCTGTTTCTATATCTCAATGCTTGCAATTATTGCTTGTCTTGTATGATTTGATTTCTCTATTTCACTTATGAGAATTTCAGAACATGTGCATTGCATAGTATTGATATAATGGTTTATTAGCATTGTAAAAAAAGAAGCTTTATTTTATGACGTAAAATGTCTCTAAAACAGACCAACTCATGTATCATCTTATCACAAAAATAATCGATGTTATGTTTTTTATATAACCTAAATATTTTATATGCATTCTAAAAATGTGATTGTTCATCCACTTGAATGTTGCATGTCTAGTCTATTCAATTTTGTTGTCATGATGTATTTTTGGGTAAGGATTTACATTTCTATTTATTTGACAACTTATGACGATCTTAAATATACGCATATGTCCTCATGTATTTCATAATATTCTTAGGGGTCTTTGAGATGTTCTATCTATCTATCTATCTATCTATCTATCTATCTATCTATCTATCTATCTATCTATCTATCTATCTATCTATCTATCTATCTATCTATCTATCTATCTATCTATCTATCTATCTATCTATCTATCTATCTATCTATCTATCTGTCTGTCTGTCTGTCTGTCTGTCTGTCTGTCTGTCTGTCTGTCTGTCTGTCTGTCTGTCTGTCTGTCTGTCTGTCTGTCTGTCTGTCTGTCTATCTATCTATCTATCTATCTATCTATCTATCTATCTACCTACCTACCTACCTACCTACCTACCTACCTACCTACCTACCTACCTACCTAACTACCTACCTACCTACCTACCTACCTACCTACCTGCCTACCTGCCTACCTACCTACCTACCTACCTACCTACCTATCTATCTATCTATCTATCTATCTATCTACCTACCTACCTATCTATCTATCTATCTATCTATCTATATATCTATTTATCTATCAATTCACTAAACCCTTTTGTTGCCTTTCAGCGTTAGGGGTAAAAGAGTTTTCTGGCGATGACCCTTGGGTGGACAGAATATATTGTGGAATTTGTTGCCTCTTTTTATCTAGGTGGCCCATTGTTTTCGGGGCCGGCCTTTAGGTCTTCCTTCATTATATCTGTGTAAAATAGCTTGCTGTGGTACGCAGTCTGATGGTAGTCGCAAATAATTCGATATGTTGTCTTTTAATTTGTTCCAAGATTGAGATGGTGCCTGTTATTTGTCTAATATCATCATTCTTCAATCTATCTCTTAGTAATATCCCTAGGATTCTGTGCAAACATGCTATTTCAGCTGCCATAAGTTTGCATTTGTCTTGTGCTGTCATTGTCCAAGTTTGGTGTCATTTGTCCTAGGACTTGATATGCTTTACTAAACCTATTGTGGATTTATTTACTGCCATTGCCGTCTGTTGTTATATTGCTTCCTAGATATGTGAATTCTGTCACTTGTTTAAGTCTGTGGTTTCCAATATATACATTGTTGTTTTTTATGTTCTTCATATCTTAATTAATTCTTTTTTTTCTATATTTATCTTCATGTTAAAGGTTTGGCATGTTTGATGTAATCTATATATTTGTATTTGTAGTTTCTCTTCTGATTATGCTACTAGCGCTTCATTTCATTTTCGTTTTGCGCTGAAGTTCCTAAGGCAGAGCATAAGGCAGAGGTCAGATCGCTCCAAATCTGTCTGTTCAAAGCTATTCTGTGCAGTTCTTCAATAGTATGAATATTGGTTGTTTTACTTTCTCTAAGTATTTTTCTTCTGAGTGTTTCTTTTGGTCTACCCCTTACTCTTTATGCCTGCAGGTATCCATTCTAGAGATTGGTGGTGTATTCTGTTGGTGTCTGTTGGCGTAGGACATGCCCGATGTAGGACCAACGGCGTTTTAGATAACATCTGTGATGAAATTTTGATGTGTCTCTTCTCTGATTTTATCATTCGCTTTGAATTCACTCCAATGTTAGGTGTGAGTTATCCTACGAAGACATTTGTTCTCGAAACTCAGTAATTTCTTTTCTGAAGATAAAGAGCTTTTCCAGCTCTCACATCCATATGATAGCACCGGAATTACACAGGAATTAAATAAGCGCATTTTCGTGCGTGTGCTGATTGACTTTGACTTCCAGATATTAGACAGTCTGTTAAATACACGTGATGCTAGGGCAATGCGAATTGTAATTTCATGACATCACCGTCGAGTGTTAATTTGCTTCCTAGATAGGAGAATTTGTGTACTTTTTCAAGTTGTTGTCCATTTAAAGTAATTTCGTTAGGTGAATTGGTGAAGTCCATAGTTTTTGTTTTTGATGAATTGATTTGGAGACCTATTTGTCCTGCAATGAGTTTTAATCTATCAGTTTTTGTTTGTGCATCTTGATGGCTTTCACTCAATAGTGCAAGATCATCGGCAAAATCCAGGTCTTCTAATGTTGTTTTATTTATCCATTTGATTCCTAAATTTGTGTTGGATGTGCTTTTTCTCATAGCCCAGTCAATTGCGATATTGAATAGTAATAGTAACATAGGGCAGCCTTGTTTAACACCAGTGCTTGGTCGTCTGCAAATAGCATTTCGTTTAAGTTATCTGTCATGTTGTATTCCGTTATCTCTGCTACTTTGCAGATGTGGTCTATGTATGCTATAAATAATAGGGCGATAGTACACATTCATGCTTGACTGTGACTTGTTCAAGGTAATATATTAATGTATTAATGGTATGGTGGTCTTTGACTTGCCTACGGGTATTATGTCAATTTATTGATGGTATGGATATTTCTGACTTCTCTACTATATTATATAATGCTATTCATGGATGTTTGATTATCTGGGTACAAATATAAACAACTTAGGTGATTGTACAATAGAAATTAAGAAAAGTTTAGTAAAAACAATAACGAAATTAAAAGAAATTTAAAAAAAATATTGAAAAAACTGTTATAAAGAGACAAAAGTTATACGGCTGAGACTTATAAGTGTTATAAGACAATATTAATAATTTTCTGGACAGAAAAGATAAGGAACAGTGAGATTTTGAGTATGCTGAATATAGAGGAAGGATGGCTGGTGAATATAATTTTACATAAAAAACTGAAATCTTTCGGACATATCTAGTTCTTTAGCGTTCATTCTCGAACTCCCGCTGAATCTCTCTTGTAGCAGGACATAGATTTCCAGTAAGATGTAGTCCAGAGAATAGAAATGCGTTTCGCCGTTTCATTTGCACAATGCCCGACACATCCGTCTTCGGCGGTTTTTCAGACATAAAAAGTCTCACTGGCATGTAAAGACGCATATTTAGATAGAGGGCAGAATTCCGGAAAGTAAAAGAAGAGATAGACCTAGAAGGAGAAGGAGATATGGCATCAAAGACTGCATGAATATGTCATTGATGGAGACAGGCAGATTGGCACAGGATAGAATCGGGTTCAGGACATCAATTTCAAAGACAACGTACTGGAAAGAACATTTCATGTGATGATGATTATTGATGTTACAGAGGCCTTTGATTTATCTAAGTGTATTATATTATTGTATTGATGGTATGGAGGTTTCTGGTTTTTGTCTACGGTATTGTATCATTGCAATGATGGTATGGAGGTTTCTGGTTTGTCTAAGGCTATTATATTATTATATTGATGGTATGGAGGTTTCTGGTTTTTGTCTAAGGTATTGTATCATTGCAATGATGGTATGGAGGTTTCTGGTTTGTCTAAGGCTACTACATTATTGTATTGAAGATATGGAGGTTTCTGGGTTTTTGTCAAAGGGTATTATATTATTGTATTGAAGGTATGGAGGTTTCTGGTTTGTCTAAGGGTATTATATTATTGTATTGAAGGTATGGAGGTTTTTGGTTTTTGTCAAAGGGTATTATATTATTGTATTAAAGGTATGGAGGTTTCTGGTTTGTCTAAGGGTATTATATTATTGTATTGAAGGTATGGAGGTTTCTGGTTTTTGTCAAAGGGTATTATATTATTGTATTGAAGGTATGGAGGTTTCTGGTTTGTTTTCTTACTTCTTTCTTTTCGATTTATATCCTTTTATGACCTGCAGAGTCAGTGGTAGAAGAGTAGAGATTGCTTATTATGTCCTTAATATATATTTGTTTTTGTTAACTCTTTTATTTCTGTACCACATCGTTTACAAGGTCTGCCTCTTGCTGTGTATACATCGTGTCTGCATAGTAGTGCTTTTTGAGTGTATTGTCTGATGGTAGTCTGGAAGCATGCAAAAACCACTTAATCTGCCGTCTTCAGACGTATTCTATAATGAACATTGCTTTTGTTATTCTTCTGACTGACTTGTCTAAGGATATTTTATCAATGTATTAATGGTATGGAGTTTTGAATAGAATCTTACACATAGCTGACAAGTTTGAAATAAGATATAATCTTACTAATACCTGACGGTGATCTTTTTATTTAAACTGGGAGAATTGTCCATACTGTGCGTGCTATAGGGGTGGATAAACCAGTAGGAACATATTAACAAATAAAATAAAGAGTCAGGCAATGTTGTGCACTATCATCTGTTTGTCTACATATACGGTGAAATGATCATGATATCAATAGTCAAGATTGCTGAAGTACCTGTAGATATAACCAAACTAAGATATCCTGCTGATACTGTCCAGATGGCAAAAGCTAAACAAAATCTGCCGCACATGAGCAACACAGTGGTAGCAGAAAATAAAATAAAAGGATTCAGTGAAAGGCACACAAAAAGACAGAAGTGATTATTATTTCCAAGAAGAAGACTACTCCAGGATGCAACATCAAAATAAGCAGCTCACCAATACAACACAATACAACATGTTTAACAACTAAAATACATGGTGAATGCGATGACATCAAATGAAAAAAGTACATTAAAATCACGAAATAGAATAAACAGGCAAAAAGTAGCTTCTCACAAAATGAAAAGTATCATCTGCAACATGTTTATATAAATATAATGAAGAAAAAGAGTCCTTCAACGACACGTACTGCCACTTCTGTCACGTGGAAGCAAATCAGAGTCAATAAATAATAACACATGTTAGAAACTAGAGGTTACAGAGATGTAATTCTTTAGAAGAATGCTGAAATTCCATGGATAGCCATAAAAAGCACCGAAAATGTACAGAGGTAAAATGCCACCAAAAGTTTATCAAAGTACAAAAAAATAACGTCCATATTTATTGACCACATTATAAAACGATGAAGTTTGCAATACAATGTAACAACAGACAAAATTGTGGTAAAAGAGTTAGAGAACGACGAAATGGGAAGATACTGGATAGGTTGACATTATGGCATGGCAGAAAGTCATCAGTAGATCTGACGCAGAGCACTGCAGACAGAATATCACTAATAACATGAACGAACTGTAGTAAAACTATATCACGTAGTAAATGTAAGCTTGTAAAATAACACAACACTGGTTAAAGATAGGTTTTACAAATAGCACGAATATACAGAAATAACCTTTCGACTACAAGGCCTTTATCAGGATAAGGATAAACACAAAAACTGGAATTAGAATAGACAAAAGAACTACATTTGAGTAAAGAATGTAGGCATCTATTTTATCATAGGAGAAATTGATGGATTTAAAGTAGAGTACAACATAGATATAAGATTACATGTTAAAGAAAGTTCATGATCATCTACGCCACTCGGCACGACACATGATGATGATGATTGTATTGCATGAAAAATTATTGTATTAGAGGTTGTCAGTCAACAATTATGTATTACCAAAAGTTTTATATTTGTTGATTCAAGGGGGGGGGGGGAGAACAAAAGATGACGTCATCAAAACGGTTCATGCACTTATTCAATTATGTGAAATTATCAAATGAAAACACAATTCTAAATGTGTAGTGACATTTGCGCACTTTTCCTTAAACACAATTATTGGGGTTTTTTTTTGGTTTTTTTTGGGAGGGGGGATGTGAAGAGAATTTTTGTTTAATACTTAAGTATGGGTGTTTCTGAACTCTTGACAAGTTGTTGAAAAGGGGGGAAAAGGTGGTCGACAATTGACAAACAATTTTTTATGGGCTGCCCCTTAGCGTTTGATGACAGCAATGAAACTTGGCATTATGGTGGTCTGTGTAATCTCTGGATCTTACTCTACATAATCTAAATTGGTTTCAATTGTGACGTCCTTGGAGATTGCTTACAACCCACTCTACCTGGGAAGGCAGTCCCAGTGCGTCCGTCTGTCTAGTTTAGCAGTTGCTTTGTATCCAGCACAATTTAAAACTATCATAGAATATATATCTTTTACTTGATTCATTTCTGAAATCAAATTTAAATTGCTAGCATATTCTACTCAGGACGTATCTATCAACCCAGCATTTCTTTTCTGTTGTGATTTTATAAGCAATATAAACACGTTCAGTAGTTTGCATTTCTTTCTGAACGGTCTGGATGCACAATTGCCTGTGGCAGGGATCGAACTCGCTACCTTGGCCGTCACAGACGCCCTCTACCACTTCGCCACAGAGCCGGAATAATCAAATTATTATTTTAAATATGAAACTCATTGTGCGTATTGTATCTGGATGTTTCATTGCAATCATGTCTGTATGAAAGTATTTATGTGTCACTATGTCCGTTTTAAAAGTCCATGTGTATCCTTATATATGTTTCAAAATCCCTGTGTATCCCTATTTCTGTTTTAAAGTCCCCGAGTACCCATATATCTGTTTAAAAGGTTTCTATGTGTCCTTATTTATGTTTTTGTGAATGTTCATGTATATGATGTTTTGTCTGTTTAAAAGTTTTATATGTATCTTTATATACGTAGGATTGTATATGAGCAGCGATGGAAGCACTACCAAAGACATAAAGATTAGACTTGAAATAGCCTTGGCTGCAATGTCCAGATGAGACAACATATAGAAGAGCAGAATAAGTACATCAGTGAAAATAAACCTATATAAATCTCTAATAATACATATTCTTTTATACGGATGTGAGAGTTTAATAATTGCAGCAGAAATACAGAAGAGAATACAGTCTTTTGAGAACAAATGCTACAAATGAATTTTGTGTATCTTTAACACAGAACATAAAACCATCATATACGTGAGAAGCAAAATAAATGCTCTTGCAGGCGATGAGGTACGCATTTCCAAAAATATCTTGCAGGGAACAGTTGAGATTGGAAGAAGAAGAGGAGGTAGGAGGGAAATAAGAATTGATAATATTAAAGATTGAACAGGATTAAGATTCTCCATAATTAAACAACTGATAACAGAGTTGCGCATAATATTTTTTAATGTTCCCAGATTCAAAGACTTACGTCCTGAACTGTTTTGTGTTTGATGATGATAATGATATGCCTATTTGGCATCACTGATAGAGAGGAAATTAGCAAACGCTGGGCTGAATATTTTGAAAATGTATCAAACTGTCCCTCCAACATCAACGACGAAACCATATCAGAACTTTGCCATAAGGAAGTGTAGAAGCAATATCAAATTTATTCGTAGGAAAAGTGCCAAGTCCGACTCCATTCCAGCTGAAGTTTACGCCGTCAGTGGTCCTGTTATGACTGCTAAACTCACAGAGCTCTTTCAGACGATGTGAAACCAGGAGGGGATACCACACGATTTTAAGGATTTTCTATTATATATCTATATAAGAGAAAAGGAACTTCAACAACCACTGAGGCATAAAGCAGGTGGTTATAGCAGGCAAGATCCTGGCTAGGGTCCTATTAAACAGACTGCAAGTCCATCTTGAGACAGGTATCATCCCAGAGAACCAATGTGGTTTCCGACAGGGCAGAGGTATGGTTGACATGATATTCATTGCCAGACAACTACAGGAAAAATGTCGCGAACATTGGTCTCTACACCAGATTTGTCGACCTAATATTCGACACTGTAAACCGCGAAGGACTATGGAAAATCATGGCCAAATTTGGATATCCCGGAAAATTCACCAACAGGATTTGCCAGTTCCATGATGGTATGACAGCCTGTGTCCAAGATGACGGCGCACAATATCACTTGAATAACACTCGCGACGTCCGTCTTGTTTACAATTTGATGGCAGATATTTCTAAGAAGTATCGTTTTATACTACGAAGTCACGTGCTGTCAGTTATACCCTCAGCAGGCGGTATACCACTTCTGTGAGAAAGGGATGGAATACGTATATAGTAGCACAAGTACAATGGGATTAATCCACTACGCCGTGTTATTTATTTGTTTACCTTGACAATCCACTACGCCATTATTTATTTGTTTAGATTAACAATCCACTACGCCGATATTTATTTGTTTAGCTTAACAATCCACTATGCCGATATTTATTTGTTTAGCTTGACAATCCACTACGCCGTTATTTATTTGTTTAGCTTGACAATCCACTACGCCGTTATTTATTTGTTTACCTTAACAATCCACTATGCCGTTATTTATTTGTTTAGCTTGACAATCCACTACACCGTTATTTATTTGTTTAGCTTGACAATCCACTACGCCGTTATTTATTTGTTTAGCTTGACAATCCTATGGAAGAAAACAACAGCTCACAAACATCATCACCCATCAAATGCCGTCTCCGCAACGAAGAGAGACCTCCGCTGCAAGAGACCTCTAACATCACTGTCTCTGTTTTGGTGGTGCACTCTGCTAGACTGCAGCCTGTCCATATTGGGATGTTACTCACCCACCTGTATCTCTGCCTACTTATTGCTCGCCTCGCTTTGACTTTACCCTCAAGTAAGGTTTTCAATAAGGTATCATGTCTTTTAATATGTCCAAATTATTGTATTTGCCTGATGATAGTCTCTTTCCATGATAGTCTCCCTATTCTCCTATATACCCACATCTCAAAGGCATAAATTATTTCTTCAAAATGTTTTCTTATAGTGTCCATGTTTCTGATCCATACATTAACATAGAATAGATGTAGCATTTTATAACTCTCATTTTAAACTTGTTTGTAATTTGTTTTACAGGCAAAAGAGGCAGGGGTAGACCAAAAGAAACAGAAGAACAATACTTAGAGAAAGTAAAACAATCAATATCCATACTATTCAAGAACTGCATAGAATAGCTTTGAACAGACAGAATTGGAGAGATCTGATCTCTGCCGTATGCGCTAACTTCAGCTCAAAAGGAAAATGAATGAATGAATTTGTTTAGATGTTACTATTTTCGTCATGTAAAACACAAACACACGCATATAAAGGGCATGTATCCATGGAACGCAGGATCTACAACCAACTTACCAACTAACCTTGACAATCTTACCATTACTCTGTACTCTGTTCTTAATAAAGAAGTAAACATGACATGATCGTTCTGAAACCGTGTACATTTTCCTGAACATATTTGACTGGACTCATGTCTGTGTCCAGAGAATTTCACGTATTTTTTTGGTTATTTTTTTACTTTTCATTACTATTCCTTGATTTAACATAAGATTGTCATATTAATTCGTGTATTGAATGAATTATTCCCAACATTAGCATTCATATCGTCAATACATGTTGAAATACACGTCCACTGCTATTCTTTCAGATCAAATTATTTCTAGAATTTAATCTTTTTTTAAGAACACTGAACAAATAATGTTTCAGAACTAGTTGACCTGATGCCGGCAATAAAACGTTTCATAAATCTGAAATGGTGTGTGTACATTATTCTGAGCGACATTTTCATTTGCAACTAGCAACTAATCTGTTCATCCTACTGTTAGCAAGCTATTATCTACCTGGCGTAGTGGTTAATCCATCGCTTTATGCCAGGAGGTAGTAGGTTCGAATCATGCTTGTGACTTGCATATTAAAAAAATATTATTTTCTGAGATTCTTGGGAATTATCCCTTAAGGTACTGAGTTATGTGATATTCATTGAGAGGGACATAGTTATGTGATATTCATAGAGAGGGACATAGTTATGTGATATTCATTGAGAGGGACAGAGTTATGTGATATTCATTGAGAGGGACATAGTTATGTGATATTCATTGAGAGGGACATAGTTATGTGATATTCATTGCGAGGGACATAGTTATGTGATATTCATTGAGAGGGACATAGTTATGTGATATTCATTGAGAGGGACATAGTTATGTGATATTCATTGAGAGGGACATAGTTATGTGATATTCATTGAGAGGGACGGAGTAATGTGATATTCATTGAGAGGGACGGAGTTATGTGATATTCATTGAGAGGGACATAGTTATGTGATATTCATTGAGAGGGACATAGTTATGTGATATTCATTGAGAGGGACATAGTTATGTGATATTCATTGAGAGGGACATAGTTATGTGATATTCATTGAGAGGGACATAGTTATGTGATATTCATTGAGAGGGACAGAGTTATGTGATATTCATTGAGAGGGACATAGTTATGTGATATTCATTGAGAGGGACATAGTTATGTGATATTCATTGAGAGGGACATAGTTATGTGATATTCATTGAGAGGGACGGAGTAATGTGATATTCATTGAGAGGGACATAGTTATGTGATATTCATTGAGAGGGACATAGTTATGTGATATTCATTGCGAGGGACATAGTTATGTGATATTCATTGCGAGGAACATAGTTATGTGATATTCATAGAGAGGGACAGAGTTATGTGATATTCATTGAGAGGGACATAGTTATGTGATATTCATTGAGAGGGACATAGTTATGTGATATTCATTGAGAGGGACATAGTTATGTGATATTCATTGAGAGGGACAGAGTTATGTGATATTCATTGAGAGGGACATAGTTATGTGATATTCATTGAGAGGGACATAGTTATGTGATATTCATTGAGAGGGACATAGTTATGTGATATTCATAGAGAGGGACAGAGTTATGTGATATTCATTGAGAGGGACATAGTTATGTGATATTCATTGAGAGGGACATAGTTATGTGATATTCATTGAGAGGGACATAGTTATGTGATATTCATTGAGAGGGACAGAGTTATGTGATATTCATTGAGAGGGACATAGTTATGTGATATTCATTGAGAGGGACATAGTTATGTGATATTCATTGAGAGGGACATAGTTATGTGATATTCATTGAGAGGGACGGAGTAATGTGATATTCATTGAGAGGGACGGAGTTATGTGATATTCATTGAGAGGGACATAGTTATGTGATATTCATTGCGAGGGACATAGTTATGTGATATTCATAGAGAGGGACAGAGTTATGTGATATTCTTTGAGAGGGACGAAGTAAATATATGGGATAACCCGATGACAATAAAATCAATCCTCAGCGATGTTTCTATCTTTGTCCTTGTCAAAAGATACCAGTTTCTTCTTGCTATGAGGTTTAAGAGATAAGTGTTCCTTCCTCCCTTATTACTGGTAATACGTCGTCAATTATCCCCTGCCCATGCTTTTCTATTCATTCTCTGTTGTAGTCTCTCGTGAATCAATTCTATTTCCAACTCTATTACTGTGTCCATATTTTACAGCAACTCTCTTACTAAATGTAAATGTTTTAGTCACTTTATTCCTAAATGTCCATATTTTCAACCAGTTACTAAAGGTAAGTGTTTTACAGCCACTTTATTTCTAAGTGTCCATATTTTACAGATACTCTATTACTAATTTTAAATGTTTTATAGCCACTCTATTACTAAATTCCCCTGTTTTACAGCCATTGTATCACTAAATGCCCATATTTAACTGTCACTCTATTACTAAATGATCATATTTTACAGTCGCTTTACTACAGCCCATGTTTTACAGCCAGGTATTTCTACTTAGAGCATGCTTACTCTAATTCATCCTCTTTGATAAGGAAGAGGCGTTGAGGATCCAAAACCCTCCCCCTCCTCTTATTTAAAGAAATTAAACATGCCATTTAACACCAAGCAAAATGGGAACAAGAGGATACAGCGGGTTCACTATATCCCACAGCTGGTTCACTATATCCCACAGTGGGTTTACCACATTCCACAGCGGGTTCACTATACACTACAATGGATTCACTATATTTCACAGCGGGTTCACTATATCCCACAGTGGGTTCACTATATCCCACAGTGGGTTCACTATATCGCACAGTGGGTTCACTATATCGCACAGCGGTTTCACTATATCGCACAGTGGGTTCACTATATTCCACAGCGGTTTCACTATATCGCACAGTGGGTTCACTATATCGCACAGTGGGTTCACTATATTCCACAGCGGTTTCACTATATCGCACAGTGGGTTCACTACATCGCACAGTGGGTTCACTATATCGCACAGTGGGTTCACTATATCGCACAGTGGGTTCACTATATTCCACAGCGGTTTCACTACATCGCACAGTGGGTTCACTATATCGCACAACGAGTTCATTATCAAGAGGTCATCACATAGTCTATATTCTATTTTCAATGTAACTGAAATTTGTTCGCTAAATACCCCTACAGGCCCCCTCCCCAACAAAAGTCCCCCTAATTGTTACCATGCTCTAATCAAATTTTATTTAACATTGTGCATGTTTATATCCAATATTTTGTTACTATAGCTAATTTTGAAATAACAATTATTATCGTAATATTTGCATCACAGACCCTGAGATGTTTATTTTCATTTCTTAATTTTTTCTTGGCAATCCCCCTGGGCTGTTAATGTTCATTCCTTTATTCTTGCATCACAATTACATGAGCTGTTATGTTCAATTGTTAGTTTTTGCATCACAATTCCCGCAACAGGTTTTGTTAACTTCTTCATTTTTCATCACAGTGACATGAGCAATTTATGTTCATACTTAATTTTTGCATCAAAATACTCTCAATTGCTTATATTTTCTCCTTAATTTTTGCATCACAATCCTCTGAGCTTCGTATTTCACTCTTTAATTTTTTTATAATATTACTCTAAGATGTTTCTTTCCACTTTTTACATTTTGCACAATTCCATGAGTTGTTTATTTTCACTCCTAAACCTTTGCATTACAATTACCCTGAGCTACCATTGATTACTCCTTCATTTTTGCATCACAATCCCATGAGCTGTTAATTTACAGTCCTTAATTTTTGCATCACTGTCCATTTAGCTATTTATGTTTACTGCTTAATTTTTGCATCACAATCCCCTGAGTGGTTTATGTTCACTTCTTATTTTTGTCTCATAATCCCATGAACTATTTGTGCTTACTGATTAATGTTTGTATTACAATAAATTTTACAATACCCTTAGCTACTAATAATTACTCCGTAGTTTTTGCATCACAATCCCATGAGCTGTATATTTGCAATCATTAATTTTTGCAGCACAATCCCCTGAATTGTTTATGTTTACTCATTAATTTTTGAATCACAATACCCTAAGCTACTAATGCTTATTCCTTAATTGTTTCATCACATTCCCATGGCTGTTTATTTGCAAACCTTAATTTGTGCATCACAATCTATTGCGCTATTTATTCTCACTACTTAATTTTTGCACAACAGACTAGCTACACAGACTTTTCAATGTAATATGGAAGAAACAAGAAACAACAGACTGGAGAAACGCGACAATAGTTCCCCACATGCAAGAAAAAAGCAGTAAGAGAGATTACACAAAATAAAGAGGTATATCCTTATTAAGCAACACAGTGAAAATAAAAAATTTGAACAACGATGATTACGATCATACATTGAACCACAACTTAAAAACACCAAAACGTTTCCGTAAGAAAAAAAGCTGCACTAATGCTATCTTTAACCTTAGACAACTAATAGAAAGAGCCACAGAAAACAACAAAGAATTATATATCGCATTTGTCGACCAAAGAAAGATCTTCGACAGAGTAGACAGAAAACAACTATGGAAAACACTTTTAATCAAATATGTGCAAGAGTATTTATACTAATAGCAAATGTAAGAGCAAATGAAGGAGTGTTCAAAAAGTTTCAAATCCAATCAGGAGATCGCCAGAGGTGTACCCTATCCCCTCTACTTTTTATAACATATATCAACCACATCTGTAAACTAACAAGTACCAAAGAAGAAGATAACATAAAAGACAAAGATAACGAACTACTCATTTCAGACGATTAAGTACTAATAGCGACATCAGAAGACAAATTGCAAGAACATATGAACATATTCCACACAACATGTCGAAAATACAACATGAAGATCAATATTGAAAAGACTGAAAATAATGGCAATAGCAGAGAATGAAAGAAATGTCACTATCTCCATCGATGATTAACACCTTAAACAGGTAAATGAGTTCACTTAGGAAGCATTATATCGAGTAAAGGGATAACCAGTAAAGAGGTACAAAATAGATGCAATAAAACATACCAGATCCTAGGACAGATGACACGTATTTTCAAGAACAAAAATGTAAACATAGACACTGACGTTGCATTATACAAGACTATTATTGTGCTACCAGTGCCACACATGGACAATGACAGCTAAAGACAACATAAAAATAGTGACATCAGAAATGACATGTCTCCGAAGATTATTCGGAGTGTCATTAAGAGATAGAATTAGAAAATATAACATCAGACAGATAATCAGAATAATACCAGTATTGGAACACATCAAAAGACAACAGATCATGTGGTTTTCACACACTTCCAGATTACCAACAAATACCATGCCACAGATGGCCATGACACATAGACATAACAGCTATAAAGCCAGAGGCAGACCAAGTAAAAGATGGATCACAAATATCAAAGAAGCCACAGCAACAAGCTTACAAATAGCACACAAGAAGGTCATCTCCAGAGAACACTTCCATCCCTGACGCGGCAAGGAAAACAAGGGCCAAAGCGTACAGATAGATAGATACAATAACCTAAATTGTTTATATTTGCACCCATATAATGAAAATTGTCTACGTTTTCAAGTTCTAAGTTATATATTTTAATTGTTGGTATTACTTTGATTTTATCTGTTATCATGATCTTGATTTTCTGTATGTTTAATTGAAGGTTTTGTTCGTCACTGTATACTTTTATTTTAATGATTATCCTTCCTAGTCCTTCTATGTGTGTAGTTGGAAGAACCGTATCATCTGTGTATCACATCTCTGGTATTTCATATACTCCTATATTTAAGGGATAGAATTAAGCATGTATGATGCGATCAGTATAATGGAATGGTTTCACCGCCGTATTCAACTGTATTTGAAAATAAAAGGCGCAATCATGTTTAATTATCAGCAATAACGGTGATTATATGAATTTTACGCGCCAATGCAATACCTATAGACAAAAATCAAACGAGGTAAGTGGTCAGGCGAAATGTCGTTAGACAAAGAAGAGGAGTGCTACAAGAAAATGAGTCATGAGCTTAAAACCGGATTAATTGACTGCTTCTCCACAACGATGCTAACTGAATTGCACACACATACAGACAGAAAGAAACATACGTAAAAAGTGTACATGAGGACGATCACAGAAATACACACACGGAGATTGTGGTTACCAATGAATAGTGTCAAAAATAACGTCGATGTGACGAAAAGATGACAGGGGGAATAGGTGGGAGTTCGGTTTAAGAAGAATTTATGAAAACAATATTGTTTATATATATCATCATCATCATCAGGTGCCATGCCGGGTGGCGTAGGCGGTCATGGCTCTCCACAGCTCTCTGTCCACAGTATTATGTATCAAAGTCGTTGTTGTTTCTTTGCCGTGCCAGGTTGTCAAACTGTCTAATATTTTCTCACGTTGTCGCCCTCTGTCTCTGGTGCCTTCAATCGTGTCTGTTGTGATTATGTTCTCTAAACCTGCCTGTCTCATGAAGTGGCCAAAAAAAGAAGATTGCCTTTTTCTTATATTGTTGATTAAGGTCCGTTTCGCATTTAACTCTTTTAACACCTCTACATTAGTTTTTCTGGCAGTCCATGGTATTCTCAGCATTCTTCTGTAGAACCACATCTCCGTTGCCTCCAATCTCCCACTTTCCAGTTTGTTTATTGTCCAAGACTCGCACCCATATGTTAGTATAGGGGTTATATAGCACTGCAGAACTCTCTTTCTCACCTCTAATGACAAGGTCATATTACACAGTATATTTTTCATTTTTCTGAATGTTGTTTTTGCCTGTCCTATTCTGCATCTTATTTCTGTTGAACTTCTTCCATCTGCTGTTATAATTGTACCTAGATATTTGAATTGGTGGACCTGTTTTAATACTATATCATTCACTATGATCTTGCAAGGTGTGTTATTTTCTTTCTTTGAAATAACCATTACTTCTGTTTTCTTGATATTTAGGAAGAGGCCTTTCTCTTTGCTTTCTGTGACTACTACTTTAATTAATTTTTGAAGGTCTTCCTCACTTTATATATATATATACCCACATATATATATATATATATATATATATATATATATATATATATATATATATATATATATATATATATATATATATATATATATATATATATATATATATATATATATATATATATATATATATATATATATATATATATATATATATATATATATATATAAGCACATAAATATTTATATATGCATATACATTCTGATAGATGTATAACTATATATATTCACATATGTTTTGTTTCTTATCCATCACAAGTGATGATGACCATCCATTGATACATTCATTGATACATTCATTGTTACATTCTTTGTTACATCCATTGACACATTCTTTGATACATACTATATAAGCTTTTGGAAAAAATTGTGGCCCGGAAGGTATCGTGTTATCTTGAAAGAAAGAAATGTTTACCAACATTGTTAGGAGGATATCGTCCAGGAAAGAAGACATGTCAGAATGCAGCGATATTTGCGCAGGATGTTTTTGATGGGTTCGATTCGCGCATGGAGATGCGTACAATAGCGTGTCCTTGGATATCTTGATGCACCAGCTGTTAAATCTTGCAGTTAATCCTTTTGTCGTGCGTTGGGTTGGCGCCGCCCTGATGCACAGGGTTGTAGTTCTTAAGTGTGGTAACTGGATATCTACACCAACGGTTATTAGCCCTGGCCTGCCACAGGGATCACCTCTATCTCCTGTACTTTTCAATGTATACACAGTACATATCGCTGGCAATCAAATCACACGTGTTGGCAGAACGATGTCATATGCCGATGATATCCTGGTGTATAGACAGGGCAGAAATCGAGAAGAGTGCGTCGTGGAACTACAGAAGGAGCTGGACAGACTGACAAATTGGTGTCGAGATACGGGAGCAGTGGTTAATCCGTCTAAGGCATTCGTGACGTGGTTTTCCTTGAACAATCACATGGTAAAGACACCCATGCCACAAGTTTCGTTGTCCGGAAAACGTTTAGAAAGAACTAGCACAATGAGATATCTGGGTGTGTTTTTTGACAGAAGCCTGAGTTTCAGGGAACATGTTGACCACATTATCATAAGGGCAGGCAAAGGCTTAGCAGCAATGAAGGTTATGGCTGCTGCGCAGTGTGAGCAAAGATTGTTATTTCTTTTGTACCAGGGTTTGGTAGTGGCTGTGGTGGAATATGCACTGGCAATTCTGACTCTTAACCAAACTCAGATCGAAAGACTGGATAGAGTCCAGAATGCAGCAATGCGTATCATTCTGGGATGCACAAGAGACACATCGACAAGAGCTATGCGATACCTACTTGACTGCCCAACAGCTGAGCATAGATTACAGTATTGCCGTGCACGGGCGTATCTTCAAATACATGCAGATAAGGAACACCCGTTGCATTCCGAAATACAGAAAGTTAAAGGCAGCAGACTCAAGAGAGGAAGGTCGTGGATGGGACGTGCTGAGGATGTAATACAAAGCGTGTGCCGATTACAGGATGTGGCAACTGGTGCGGAATGGATAGGTCTACCCACAGATTTCGAAACTTGTTTGAGAGTAGTAATATCACTTAGCAGGGAATGCAGAGAATGGTGTCCCACAGCTGTGGAGAAAGAAGTGCAGGCTTTAATCAGTGAGAATACCAAAGAGGGGGATGTGATTATATACACTGATGGATCTGTAATTAGGCATGTTCGCAGTGGTTGGGCCTTTACAGCTCAGTGCGCAGGTAAAACGATCAAGGAGGAAAGTGGTGCCTTTGCGGTCACTACGAGTAGTATGACCAAGGAAACTATGGCGGTGACCAAGGCATTTGAGTGGCTACGCACACAGAAAGTAACGCAGGTCTGCATCTTGAGTGACTCTATGAGTATGATTAAGAAGGTACAAGTGGGTCTCGTTCGCGAACAGTGGATTGAGGCCTTGAGAAATGCGAGCTTGAAAGCGGTTACATTTATTTTCGTGCCGGGACATGTGGGCGTTCGAGGCAATGAAAGAGCGGATCGACTGGCATCGTGTGCGATTGTGGCAAAGGGCGATGGGGCAATGGATCGCGCTGACGTTTTGAACTCCTTAAGAGATATAACACGCGAGAGTGAGACGAATGTGGATGATGCTTCCTTTTCAATGGCTAGGATTAAAGATCAGGGATTGAGATGCGGTGTTGCTAGAGGTGAACATTTTGGAGGGCGCAGAAGAATGATGGTCAACCAGCATAGGACCGGTACTGTCAGAAGAAGTGTGATGGCGGATACACTCAAGGAGAGATCGGAGCAACTATGGATGTGTCCAGTTTGCAGTGATGATGATCCGACGACTAACTAACTAACTAACTATTGATACATCCATTGTTACACCCATTGTTACATCCACATTTGAAATTCACTTAGTTGTGATCTTGATTATGAGTTCGTAGATGTCTAATAAGCGATATTCTGGCAGCAACTATGATTGAACGGTTCGGGGGTGGAATGACCACTGTAGATAGTTTTGAACTAACCATGATGTTTTAGCTACCGGTACTCTACTCTGTTGAAATGCTGCTCTTCCTCTTTTCACAAGATGATGCATCTTTTTTTTAAATTGTAGAGCGCCATGTAATTCTATTTTGTGCCAGTTTTTCCCGTTAATATCGGGTCTGTTTCAAAGACTATCAGTGAGGTTTTTAACTATTCATTGTAGCGCTTCTTTTGACCACCTTGAAATAGTGTGCCCTTCTGCAAGTCACAATAGAGACGTATCTTTGGCAGGCGGTGATCTAGCATACTTACCAAATGACCTGCCGAACGAATCTATGTCTGCACCAGAGTAATGCCAATGCGAGGAATAACAAATTAGTCAAAGTATCCGGAATCTTGTCTTGCCATCTGATGTCCATAGCTTTTCTGATACAAACTGCGTGAAAGTGATTGAGTTTCCTTAATATCGTCTATACAAAGTCTAAATTTAACCAGCGTATAATAGCACTAGAAGTACCACTTCTTTGTAAACGTTCAGCTTAGTCTATAGGTTAATGCCATTTCTATGCCACACATTTGAGTACAAAGTTATGTTTATCTTGGAGATCTTGGTATACACTTCATCGTTAACGTTGACATTTTGTTATAGTTTACTATTTAGAAATATATTCATAACTTTCATTGTTACGCAAAATTAAAACAGCTAAAGAAACTGTGGCAAGGTACTAATATAAGAATCAAAAAGTGTTTACTACGAACATGTGTATTTCCTGTGGCGACATATCGATGTGAAGCATGGACACTAAATAAAACAGTGGCTAAGAAAATAACATCATTTGAATTAAAGTGCTGGAAGAGCCAGGACAACTTGCTCAAGACCGCGGATAATTCAAGAGATCCATAGGAAAGACTACGTTTCGGAAAGAATATGTCACTTGATGATGATATGTGTTACGTCGTTTCCCTTAATGATTTAATTAATTTCCCGTAATTGCCCGTGATAGATTTTGCCAGATGGTTGTTGTGACATTATTTCTGTTTTCTCCATATTAACAGTAACCTCAAAATTGCTACAGTCATGGAGAATATGTCTATAATAATGTATATATGAGCCGCAGAGATGGCATTTAGGGACCAGTCACAAATATATAGGATCCCTTATGATGTGTGATTTGACTGCTTTTTGCTGGAAGCCACCGAATGTTAAACAGTTGTTCATTAATGCGACATATAATGTCTACTCCCAAGTCCAGATCTCTGAAAGCATCATTCAACATAGCAAAAAGCATGATGCTAAATGTTAAATGCTAATACACATCCCTGTTTAACTCCACTTGAGACAGGAAAAGTTGCAGATAACTCTCCATCATCCTGAACTCATTAAGCGGTAAAACCGTTTCATTGTATCGATCGTATTGTTTGCCTTTATTTCTAGTTCGTGGTTGTGTGCTGATGAAGGTCCCTATTAGGCGTGGAAAAAATGTCCTTGTTCCTTTATAAGTTGGTATTTTTCACTGACACTATTTTACATTTGGTGTTTTTGCTATGTATTAGCTGTATTAGACACTAATACATTATTATTGTTGTTATCGCATAGTATTCCTGAACGTAGAGAAAAACTATGGGAAACATTAAAAATTTATGGAATATGCCAACATTAAATTAACGTTTGTAGAAGTCTCTATTACAATAGCAGCTGCACTGTAAGAACAGCAGCAGGCTACACAAAAGACTTTCTGATTAGCACAGGAGTAAAGCAGGGATGTGTATTGTCCCCACTACTTTTTATTACATACATGGACCTTATAAACAAAATAGCAAATTCTAATAAAACAAATGAACTTCTTTTTGCAGATGACCAGGTTTTATTTCACAACAGCATTAAAAACCTGCAAGACCGCCTAAGCATAATAGACACAGCAGGTAACCAATTTGGAATGAAAAACAACATAGACACAACATAAGTAATGAATATTGCAAGAGAAAAGGATACCATCAACATACAGATAAACAATAAACAACTAAAACAAGTAGATGAATTCAAATATCTGGGCAGCACATTGAGATCTGACAACAAACAAGAAGCAGAAATAAACGTAAGATGTAATAAGGCCTGTCCTTCATTGGTCAATTAACACCTTTAATAAGAAACAAAGATATTACACAAGAAACAAAGAAAGCGTTATTCAACAACAATTATTTTACCAGCGTTGTGTTATCATGGTCAAACTTGGACATTAGATTCTAGAACAATACATAAGATTAACACCACTGAAATGAAATGTGTGAGACGTATGACTGGAGTTAGTTTGAGAGACAAAATCAGGAATGAAGAACTAAGGAAACAATTAGGGATCAAGTTAACAATAGAATACACCCAGAAACAACAAGTTAAATGATTCGGCCACATAACCAGACAGAAAGAGCAAAGTATTATCCAAAAAACCGTAACAAACGATACGAAAACAGTCGACCTATTAGACGCCCTCGTAAAAGGTGGATAGATAGTGTATTAGAGACACTCGGAAATATAAGAGAGAAAGAGGCAAATAGAAAGGCAAAAGACCGTACACTCACTATCCCCTCAACACCGAAAGGTACATGGTGACAGAAAGAAGAACGAAGAAGAAGAATCCTGAACGAGACTAGAGATGGTGTCTGTAACAAGCTAGTTTGTTATCAACCTATTATTGACTGATGTCTGGCATGTACGCAAATTATCATTAATGCGCTTAATTTTTCCATTATATACATTATTGATATTTAGTTTTGTGCAAGTCTGATGATTGATGTACGAGAAGCTGATCTTTCAATAATTGAATACAGAAACTGAAGTAATATACAATAATCGTGTAAACAAAAACTGCTAGGGTTCTTTGTGTAGACACATGCATGAGGCTATTAGAAGGCTCATAGAAAAGGATATGGACTAATAAGAGCGACTTGCTCACAGATAAAAGGATTATGTCATCATCATCAGTCCCCAACAGATTATTCATAGTCCACCCAGTTTTCTGGAAATGGGCATGAGTTCTCATGCTCTGGGAGTGTCCATGAAATGCTGCTACTTGTGGAAGATTACACTAGTCATGTGATTCCTAAACAACCATGTGCACAATCCAAATTTTACAGATTCCTACATGAAAAATTATTTCAATGAAATTAAAAAAGTTTAAACTTATATTATTTATTTAACTGCAGTAGCAGTGTGAGATGTTAGCGATCTCGCATTTCAGTGGCTCTGCTATATGAGGGCGGTAGCCATCTCCTCTCCTTCGCTTTCTTTACTTCCCTAACTGTTTCGGTATCCAATTTAGGCTGGAAGCTGTTGGTCTGAAAAACATTTCCGCCTCATATTGGAAATAATCCCAGAACCATTCATATGCGCTACCCGAGCGTTAACCATTGAGATACGCGTCCCCCTTGGAACAAACTGCATCAAAAAGTTATGAAATCAGATACTCACTATACATAAACATAAAAAGAGTGGTAAGATATGGATACATTTCATACTCAGCCAATCTACACAGAGAACATTTTCAAACATATAGAATGAATGTCATTACTCACAATGAGTAGGAAAGTATTAAATAATCTGTGATATGTAGATTAGTGTCGTTTCTGCAGAACGTGAACAGTAATTACGAAGACCAATATATAATTGACTTAGTCGATAAATCAAGTAAAGAATATGGACTAAATATAAACGTACAAAATAAAAACTGTGATAAAGCAGCAAAATTGCAGAGGAATAGGTGATCAAAATAAGAATACATGGAGAGCTACGGTACAAGCAAATCATTAGTGGACAGATAATCACACATAATGGCAGATGTCAACACAAGTTTAAAGGAGAATAGGAATGGTAAAACTACTTTTAATGAAATGAAGAAAATATTTAAAATCTAAACAAATAACAAGGAAACTGAAACATGAGAATTAAAACTACTACATATATTATACATTTTTTAACTTACTCATAAACAAGGATAATAGCAAATAACAAACAGAACTCAATTGATGTCTTAGAAATGTTGATATATAGAAGAATATGGAGAATCTCGTGGAAAGAGAAGAAAACGAATAAAGACAACATAGCGTATGACAAAAGAGCTATTAAATAAAATTCAATTTAAACAGATTAATTAGTTCTGATATATTACAATAACATTTTCATAGTTTTCACACGTTAATTCACAATTCAAATAACACTTATACAATGTGTTTGTGTAGCGTTGAGTCACAATTGAAATAACTCTTACTCAATGTGTTACTAGAGCACTGAATCACAACACAAATAACACCTAATGTGTTTTTATCGCGCTTATTCACAACTCAAATAACACTTCCCAAATGTGCTTTTATAGCTCTGATCACAGCTCAAATAGCAGTGTTTTTAAAAAGCGCTCAATATATATATGGTAGTACTGCAGTGAAACGTAACAATAAAAGTAGCGATTCACAATTCAAATAACGTTTACCCAATATGTTTTTATAGCGCAGTCACATCTCACATAACGTTTACCTAATGTCCTTTTTGTGTGTTCAAAATATACAAGTTTCAGTTTTCGTTTATTTTAATTGCTTGTGAAGTGTTCAATATACGTTCTGTGCTACCAATGTCAAACATGGTCCTTAACAACAAAACATAAGAGTGGTTACAACATAGATGAGATGTCTGAGAAAAGCCACAGGAGTGACCAGAAGACACAGAATTAGAAACGTTGTCATAAGAGAAAGAGTGGGTGTCATATCAATTCTACAATACATACAAAACCAACAGATACAATGGTTTGGTCATCTAAAAGGAATGCCGTGTGATTCATTAGTTTATAAAGCATATACGAAGAGAGGAGAAGCAGAAAGAAGAGTAAGGGTACACTTATAGTACGCTGGATCGACAACAACAAAGAGACATTACACAAACACCAAATAACATTATCTGAAGCTGTCAGAAAAGCGAGAAAAAGAACATTGTATCTCCCTCGACACGCGTAATGGGTAAAAAGGAAGGAAAGAAGAAGAAGAATATACGTTAGCTTAAGATTTATGTTATATTTTGACGTGTCCAAAATATATTAACTTGGGTTTATATTGTTTTTTTCCTGTTCAAACAAATGTCTTGAATTTTGTTGTGTGGTTTTAATGTGTCCCAAACAGGATAGCCTGTGTTCTAATTGTATGTGTGTCCAAAACATGTTAGCTTCATTCATTGTATGTATGTTTACAAAATTTGGTAGCTTGAGTTGTTTATATATTATTGTGAACATACTCATAACAAGGATCACGGAAAAACAATTTGAGATTTCTAAAGTGAAACGTTTAATTAATACCAGAGATTGTGTAGAAATTGGACACAGCTGGGTTCTATAATTAATGTGGACAAACCAACAATTTAACAAACCTTTCTCCATATCTATATCACGTATGTTTCTCTCCTGATCATCATTTTTAACGGATTATATTGATCATCATTTTTAACGGATTATATTGATCGTTGTGTAGAATCTTCAACGTTTCATTATTTCTGAAAAAAATAAGTTAGAATAAACACTCATCCTCCCTTACCCCACACCCCCTCTCTCTCTTGTTGAAACTGAATTCGACATTTGTAATGTGATATTTAATCTGATCCTTAGTTACTCGGCTTCAGAAGAGTATTTTCATTATCAGGTCTGAATATTTTAATCGCTGTATGAATAATTAACCCTGCTTGGGTCTCACTCACTCATTGCTGCTGACGAAATGCGATAGCATCCATTATTGCACGTTGATTTGAAGTCGTGAAAAAAAGAGGATGAAACGATAATGTTGACATTATTACACGAATGTTTGCAATGTTGGTCACAGTCAAAGAACAATGTTGGTCGGAGTGTAGGAACATTGTTGGTCGTAGTATAGGAATGATGTTGATTGGAGTGTACGAACATTGTTGGTCGAATATAGCAACAATGTTGGCGGAGTGCAGAATGGAAGTTGGTCGGAGTGTAGAAAGGATGTTGATTAGAGATGTTGATTAGTTGAATGATGTTGCTCGGGGTATAGGAACAATGATGGTCATAGTGTAGGAACAATGTTTGTAGGAGTGTAGGAATCATGGTTGGAATGTAGGAACGATGTTGGTCGGAGTGTACGAAGGATTATGGTCTGAGTGTAGGATGGATATTGGTCGGATTGTATGAAGAATATTCAATGGAGTGTAGAAAGGATTTTGGTCGGAGTGTAGGGTGGATGCTGATTGTAGTGTAGTAATGATGTTGTTGTACTATATGAAGAATGTTGGTTGGATTGTTGGAACGATGTTAGTTGCAGTGTATGAACAATGTTGGTCAGAGTGTAGGAACAACGTTGGTCGGAGTGTAGGAACGGTGGTCTATCTAACTATATTTCCTTCCTCTGTTAACCTTTACGGGTGTCGAGGGAGATACAAAGATCTTGTTCTCCCTTTTCTAACAGCTTCAGATAATGTTATTTGTTGTTCGTGTAATGTCTCTTTGATGTTGTCGATCCAGCGTATTTAAGGTCAACCACTGGCTCTTCTTTCTGCTTCTCCTCTCTTCATATATGCTTTATAAACTAATGAATCACACGGCATTCTTTCCAGATGACCAAACCATTTTATCTGTTGGTTTTGTATGTATTGTAGAATTGATATGACACCCACTCTTTCTCTTATGACATCGTTTCTAATTCTGTGTCTTCTGGTCACTCCTGTGGCTCTTCTCAGACATCTCATCATACAGCTCATCACCAGATGACCACATCATTGCATTTATTGATTTAGTAACAGTGGTGATGATAGAAAACTTTAATAATATTGGATTGTAGTGAAAATGCTGGTCGGTGTTTGGGAGGGATGTTGTTCTGATTGTAAGATCGATGTTATTCGTAGTGTAGGAACAATGTCAATCTTAGTGTGGGAACGATATTGGTTGGAGTGTAGGAACGATGGAGATCGGAGTGTAGGAACGATGTTTTTCGAATTTAGAACCGATTTCAATCGCAGTGTGGGAACGATATTGGTTGGAGTGTAGAAACGATGTCAATCGCAGTGTGGGAACAATATTGGTTGGAGTGTAGAAACGATGTCAATCGCAGTGTGGGAACAATATTGGTTGGAGTGTAGGAACGATGTCAATCTTAGTGTGGGAACAATATTGGTTGGAGTGTAGGAACGATGTCAATCGCAGTGTGGGAACAATATTGGTTGGAGTGTAGGAACGATCGTTAAGATAGAAAACTGTAATATTGGTTGTAACTGTAGGAAAGATGTTTTGTTGGAGCGTAGGAACGATGTTCGCTGGAGTGTAGGAATAATGTTGGTTGGGGTGTAGCAAGGATGCTGGTTGCATTGTATGCATTATGTTGGTTGTAGTGTATGAAGGATGTTGATTGTAGTGTAGCAATGTTGTCGGTTGTAGTGTATGAAGGACTTTGATTGTAGTGTAGGAACGTTGTCGGTTGTAGTGTATGAAGGATGTTGATTGTAGTGTAGGAATGTTGTAGGTGGTAGTGTACGAAGGATGTTCGTTGGCGTGTATGAATAATGTTGGTTGGATTGATGGTATGATTTTGGTTGGAATGTATTAGGGATAATGGTTGGATTATTGGAACGATGTTGGTTGAAATATAGATAATATGTCGGTTGGAATATAGAAAATGTGTTGGTTGGAGTGTGTGAAGAATTTTATGGAATGCTGGAACGATGTTCGTCTGAGTTTAGAAAAGAATGATTGTTGGAGTATAGGTAGGATATTGGTTGGATTGGTGGAACGATGGTGGTTATAATACATGAAGGATTGTGATTGAATTTTTGGATTGATGTTGATCAGAGTGTGTGAACAATGTTGGTCGGAGTATAAGAACGATGGTGATCATAAAAAATTGCAATGTTGGATGGATTGCATGAGGGATATTGCTCGTAGTGTAGGATAAGGTGTTGATGGGAGTGTAGGGGCGATGGTGATTATAGAAAACTGCAACGCTGATCGCATTGTAGGAACGATGTTGCTCGGAGTGTAAGGAGAATGTTGGTTGAAGTATAGCGACGGTGTTTATGGAAGTTTAGGAATGATGTTGGCTGGAGTGTAATAATGTTGTTGGTCGGAGTGAAGGAATGATTGTGATTATAGAAAAATGATCATGGCTGGAAGAGATGATTATATAAACAACCATGCTCTGATTACTAGTGAAAAAAAGGATGAGATGTAGGACAATTCACATGATATATTCGTGTGAGATGTGACAAACAATTCACATGACATGTTCCTGTGAGATGTGACACACACATCACATGACATGTTCCTGTGAGATGTGACACACAAATCACATGATATATTCGTGTGAGATGTGACAAACAATTCACATGACCAGTTCGTGTGAAATGTGACACAAACATCACATGACATGTTCCTGTGAGATGTGACACACACATCACATGACATGTTCGTGTGAGATGTGACAAACAATTCACATGACCAGTTCGTGTGAAATGTGACACATACATCACATGACATGTTCCTGTGTGATGTGACACACAAATCACATGATATGTTCGTGTGAGATGTGACACACAATTCACATGACATGTTCGTGTGAGATGTGACACACAAATCACATGACATGTTCCTGTGAGATGTGACACACAAATCACATGGCATGTTCGTGTGAGATGTGATACACAATTCACATGACCTGTTCGTGTTAGATATGACACACAAATCACATGACATGTTCGTGTGAGATGTGACACACAATTCACATGACATGTTCGTGTGAGATGTGACACATAAATCACATGACATGTTCCTGTGAGATGTGACACACAAATCACATGACATATTCGTGTGAGATGTGACACACAATTCACATGACATGTTCGTGTGCGATGTGACACAGAAATCACATGACATGTTCCTGTGCGATGTGACACACAAATCACATGACATGTTCCTGTGCGATGTGACACACACATCACATGACATGTTCCTGTGTGATGTGACACACAAATCACATGACATGTTCTTATGCGATGTCACACACAATTTACATGACATGTTCCTGTGCGGTGTGACACATAAATCACATGACATGTTCCTGTGTGATGTGACACAGCATCCATTGATTATTGTAGGTGATAATGTGTGTAGTTTATGTCGACAACCAATGACATACCATAAGATGTTTTATTCCAATTAGCCAACATGTCTTATATCGCCGATGATTACAGCACAATGAGACGCTGCTTCTCACGCGTGTGCGGTGTGCGTGTGTGTGTGTACGTGCGTTCATGTGTGTGTGTGTGATGGGGAGAGTAGGTGAATGCGTGGGTGCGTGCGTGTGGGTGTGGATGTACGTGAACATCAGCATAAAGTGTTGCCCGTGTGCAAACAGTATGGTGACTATATTTTTCCAGCCACGTCGTAGGAGGGAACTATGCAAAGTCAGGAATAGACTAATAATAACTTGTTCCCTGTGCAGTAAATCTACCAATGATATACTGATAATAACCTATTCCATGTGCAGTAAATCTACCAATGATACACTGATAATAACCTGTTACCTGCGCAGAAAGTCTACCAATGATATACTGATAATAACCTGTTCCCTGTGCAGTAAATCTACCAATGATACACTGATGATAACCTGTTCACTGTGCAGTAAATATACCAATGATACATAATAATAACCTGTTACCTGCGCAAAAAAAAAATTAATGATACACCGATAATAGCCTGTTGCCTGCGCAGAAAGTCTACCAATGATACACTGATAATAGCCTGTTGCCTGCGCAGAAAGTCTACCAATGATATACTGGAATTGAAAACTCCAACATGTTTATATTTATCAGCTGGGCTATTGAAGTAAACTCAGAAATACGGCCCATGAAGTCAACATTTACATTCGTTCTTACACACCAACCCTGTCGTGTTGCAGACTAACAATCTTATTTGATGTCCAGCATGATGTAGTCTAGAGAACAGAGATATGTTATGTAACCGTTCTATTTGCACCAATGGCCTGTCTCATCCGACAATTTGTCTATGAATATAGAAAAATAGGAACATTGAAATTTTGAAATTACAGAAACTAAATACATCCAAATACCATCATAAGCAGGAAACTACAGTATTTTGGATACTTAAAACGACATGATGGTATCGAAAGGATAATTCTGGAGGGCAGAGTGCCAGGCGAGAGAAGAAGAGGATGACAAAAAAATACAATGGAATAGCGACATCGAAGAATGTATGCACATATCTCTGGCCAATTCAGGCCTGTTTCCTCGGGACTGAGAGCCGTTCATGGTATCCAAGACGAAGAAAACGTCATGGAACGAGTCTATAGCAAACACCAGCGTACAGACTAATGAACATCATCCCATATATTTTGAAGTGTTAAATGTTTTTATTTGACACATATTTATGGATTAAATATTTTATATTTTATGTAACCTTTGTCTCATAATTTTACATAACGTTTTCTGCAAAATACTGTATGATGCAGGGATTCAATAAGTAAGCTCTACTAAGTAATGCTCCACTAAGTAATTCGCCACTAAGTAATTTTCCACTAAGTAATGCTCCACTAAGTAATTTTCCACTAAGTAATGCTCCACTAAGTAATTCTCCACTAAGTAATGTTCCACTAAGTAATTGTTCACTAAATAATGTTCCACTAAGTAATTGTTCACTAAATAATGTTCCACTAAGTAATTGTTCACTAAATAATGTTCCACTAAGTAATGTTCCACTAAAGAAATTTTCCACTAAGTAATGTTCCACTAAGTAATTGTTCACTAAATAATGTTCCACTAAGTAATGTTCCACTAAGTAATTGTTCACTAAATAATGTTCCACTAAGTAATTGTTCACTAAATAATGTTCCACTAAGTAATGTTCCACTAAGTAATTGTTCACTAAATAATGTTCCACTAAGTAATTGTTCACTAAATAATGTTCCACTAAGTAATTGTTCACTAAATAATGTTCCACTAAGTAATTGTTCACTAAAGAAATTTTCCACTAAGTAATGTTCCACTAAGTAATTGTTCACTAAATAATGTTCCACTAAGTAATTGTTCACTAAATAATGTTCCACTAAGTAAAACACATCAACCTAGTATAAGAGTATGAATACAATCTAGTGAGTGTAGTCAAATGCGAAAACATGTTCTAGATGTACGAAATGCGAGCAGATTAATCAATGTCACGTTGTATTACAAGTTTGAAGATAAGAATTGTGTCAATTACATCATGAGATGTCAGCTGTTTTACTTTATGTCAAAAATTATTTTTAACGAAAAACATACAAAATATAGGCGAACATAAATAGTGCGCAAAATGTAATGCTAATAATATTTTATTGACACATTCACTCACTCACTCTCTCTCTCTCTCTGTCTGTGTGTGTGTGTGTGTGTCGCGTTATTCGCGCATATTAGAGTAGGCGTTCTAGGCCATTCATTACATTTGAATTGTTCATCTGAATACATTTTTTAAGTGTTCATCTGAATACGTTATTTACTTTATTCTCTGTGGTGATGTTAAAGCTGTCTAGTGTATTTCTTAGTTTTTGTTCTTTATTCTGCTTCATGATATGAGTTCTCTTTTTGTGCCTACATGCAGTACCCCTCCCAATTCTCAATCAAATATTTCAATAATTCATATATCTCTTGTCTGATCAAATGATATACTATATAGTTTCACATTGGTCTCACCCAGGTTATGTATATTGATTTGTATGTCAAACATTGACGTCCGTAACTTTCTGGAGATCAACAAATGAGAACTTCATGTATTAATTCTAATAATAAATATGACAACTCCATCAATAGTCGAGAAAGTCATGCATTGGTAACAAGCATGCCAGCTCATCCATAGACGAGAACGTTATGCATTAATTAACATAACAAGCCTGCCAGTACTATCAATAGACGCGAACGTCATGCATTAATTAACATAACAAGCCTGGATGTTCTATCAATAGACAAGAACGTCATGCATTAATTAACATAACAAGCCTGGATGTTCTATCAATAGACCAGAACGTCATGCATTAATTAACATAACAAGCCTGGATGTTCTATCAATAGACCAGAACGTCATGCATTAATTAACATAACAAGCCTGGATGTTCTATCAATAGACCAGAACGTCATGCATTAATTAACATAACAAGCCTGCCAGTTCTATCAATAGACGAGAACGTCATGAATTAATTCTAATAATAAGCCTGCCAGCTCCATCAATAGACCAGAGAGCCAAGAATTAATTCAATTAACAAGCCTGCCAGCTCCATCTCCAGAACAATTCACAATGTGGACATATTCTTGTCAAACGTCTCATTCCGCAGATATTTATCAGATCTCTTCCATAAATTGATCCTTGGATTATCTTTACATTTTCTAAAGCAAGGATGGTTTTGCTACCAACGATTGGTCCTATTCAATAGATTTTATACACCAGCCTCCCATCTCTCGATCTTTTATCATTATTATTTGATCGATTCTTTCAACGAATTCCTACGTAACTATTGTTAAATGAAACTTTGCAGAGAACCCCCAAGGAGATCAAATTCTCAGGACCCTCTCGTGCTTCACACATAATCATTGCAGTGTTTTTACACAAAAGTGCAAAGTATGGTATTGATCCATTATTACTGTGTTCCTAACAGCTGTGTGGTCCTTAATCAATGACCACCATACATATGTAATATAACACTGTCAATAGCCCTTCTTTCCAGAAACTCATTTATACAAAACTAATAGATAATATAGCACTGTCAGCACTCCTTCAGTTTAGAAACACATTTATTCGAAACTAGTAGCAATACCCGACATTGCCCACACGAGAATAAACAAAAGACAATAATAGAATAGATGCAAATATTTTTCTTAACATTTAACGATGACGTTGATATGTTTCGGTTTGTACATATTAATCAACAACAAATAATGTTTAAAAAAACATCTCTTTAATTGAGCACCCAAGGCCACATTCCCTCATATACGTTACTTTGCACTCGGGGTGCAAAGGGAACGCATTGCTCTAGGCGGACCCAGGGTTAGCAGATCAAGATCCCAAATGTACCTCCACGCGGTGCACCCTGGAAACAGAAATACAGCAGCTCGAGCTGATTTTGGCCAAATCATTTGGGGATCGTGTCCGAGAATGTGGAGGTAGCAGATGGAAAGAGATTTGACTGCACAAGAGACAGACAATATCTCCGACACCACCAGCATCACCACATATAGCGACACTGTCGACATGCAGTGAAGCTAGTCAGTCCAGTCCGAACATTGCAGGGGCGGCCAATGTAAAATGCACGTAAAGGTAAATGCATGGCGAGAGACAAATAGATTTCATACCGAGTACAATGAAACAATGAAAGGGCAGAATTGCAAATAGAAAGTGAAAAGTCCCTAGGAAAGGGGAACTACAAGCTCCGTCAGCTCGAGAAGAGCTTCTAGTTACCTGTGTTCCTTACAGGCAGAGACCCAGACCCATCCATTGGCGTTTGGTAAAGCAAGAAGACCTAACCCAACTCTAATGTCGAGCCTTCCTAAACCGGAAATATGCTCGCGAAGAGAAAGGGTTCTATACCCGATGGGCTTAGGCAAGAAAGGGACAACGAGTTAGCCCTGGCCCAACTCTACTGTCAGGTTTTCCTACACCGGAAATACACTTGAAGAGAGAAAGGGTTCAGTACCTGATGGGCTCAGGCGCTATTGGGACAAGGACGCTCAGCTCGAGAACGCCTTGCTCTTAAACGCGTGGTGTGAGACTCGAACTTGGACAAGGGGTACACGATGTCGGTGAACGACACCTCGGCTAAGAGGGCGAAAGAGCCAGGGTCCAACTCCTCTGTTGAGTTCTTCCCCTTAAGGAACCAGGCTCACGGATGAGAAACGGTTCAGTACCCAATGGGCACAGGAACAGACGTCCAATTACACTAGGCAAGTTCATAGACAGTGGAACACCTCGTGCGAGTCAGACGAGAGCAAAAATCGTCTGGGCAAAGAGTCGCCACTACGCGTGCCTGGAGACAGACATAGAGGCTGTCACAGGCTAAGGGTAGCCCACCCGAATTGTCAAGGAATGCCGAAATCGGATGTGCTAGGCCTACAAGGTGCATAACGGTGGCACAACGTAATCACGCTCCCAGCGGAAATCGCACGGATATCCGTGATGGTTGCAATGGAGCGAACGCAAAACAAACAAACAAACAACTTTGCACTCGTAGGAACTCATCTGTTCTGAACACACGATAGACAGTGTACAGTTCTAGCTTTATGAACGTTATGTACTGTGTGTGCCATGTTATGTGTGCCATGTGACGTATTCTTTCAGGGACGATTCAATTCCCAATTGATTAGAATTTTAAAATACAACAGCATTGCAGATATAAACAGTATTATTCGCCCCGCTCATATACAGAAATATACACGTCATCAACAAAAGGCAAAGAGTTATTGATCTACCGCCAATAGTTATTGATGCCTGGAGATCTTGTAATACATCCATCATTTTTATACTTTATATACAATATATTCAAAATACATGTTAAAAAGTACTTGGAAAGTATGCAACCCTGAGGTAGTTCTGTATACATCTTGAAAAATTCAACAATGTCATTATTTATGAAAACAGCTTTTCTTGCATTTTCATACAGTGCTTCAAGAACTTCACTGTTGTTTGTGCCGAAGTTATATTGTCTCAGTATCTGTCACAAACCTCGGTGCCACACACGATCAAATGCTTTTGAACAATAAATGAAATTATGTTACAAAGCACATTGGTGTTCTGCTTTTCTATCTATATTTTCAGGTTAAAAATCTGTTCTGTGGTACTTCTGATTTTATGAAAAACAACCTAATTTTCTGATAACAATTTCTCTAATTTTATCCTGTATTTTGTTCAGATTGATCTTTAGCATCATATTGTTGGAATGAGTGATTAGACTAATAGTTCAGTAAAATCTTGCATAGTTTGAGGGCAACGCTACTTTATTATTTTCAATGATAGTTGTTCTTAATCGCTGAGGTTGTGTTTACCTTTTCAAAGTGGAAAACTTTGTTTTGTTGTTACCTTGTCGCATATCATTATTGATGGACTCACATTGTTCAGAAGTCCAGTTTTCTTACGTGTTTCTATCATCTATTCTAACATCTTTCTATGTTTATTATTTTTCTATAATGCCACTCTGCGAAAGTATTTTGTTTCATTACCTTCTTGAGTTCTCACCAGGCATCACATGACTTCATTATGTTGTCGATTGTCCAAACATTGCACACTAGATTTTTTCACCTAGAATTGTTGTTGTTGTATCTAGAAAACCAATCTTCAGAGAAAATATGTAGATTTAAACACCAAAATAACACTATTTAAATTGATTATTATACAAACGCTGTGCTACCAATGTCAAACATGGTCAACGACAGCATAATACAGATGTAAACGTGTGACAGCTGAAATGGTATGTTTGCGCAGAATTCTAGAGATATCGTTAAGAGACATGGTGAGGAATGAGGACATTAGACCCAAAAAAATATGCACCACCTCAATCTTTGAATATATTAAGAGATAACAGATGAAATGGTTTGCTCAGATTAGCGTCTACCATCAGACATCATACCACAACAAGCTATGCTACACATGTAAAGTGAAGACAGACCTAGAAGCCGACCACGAAAATGATGGACCACCAAAATAAATTAGGCAACAAATTCCACAAAGAGGGTCGTCCCAGAAAACTATTCTATCTCTGACGCTGAAAGGCAACAACCAGTTTAGCGAATAGATAGATAGATAGTATCTAAAAGTGCATTATTCATGTTGTCTGTCAATATGTTGACATTCTTCTGAAGAATATTGAGAGCTGCGATAAGTCTTTATCATTAATTCATTAATTAATTCACTGTTAACTTTAAATTAATATATTTGCAATGCCTGTTTTATTTTTATTTTTATTTTATTTTATTTTTTTTAGCTTTTCTGAATCAAATCTTAGACGAGAGCCTTTGCTACGATGGTAATTATGGTAATTGTTTTTAGTCTAATAATAATTCATTATTACAATATCATGATGACTGAGAATTGATGCTCCCGGAAAGCTCCTAGTCATTTCCTGATTGATACTAGATTTGAATGTTCTTTATTAATAATCTATTTATTATGTATCTGCGACGCTGGTGAACGCCATGTCATTCGTCTGGATACTTTGTGAGGAAAAAATGTATTAGCTAGGGTTAACTTGTATCTACTGACACAATCCAACAATCGTCGACCGCGATGATTTGTTGTTCCTGTGCCAAATTTACCCGCTGTATCAGTCCATTGGTCACATTTGTCAGGCCCTATCTTAGCATTCCAATCACCCTGTACTATAATATATATATATATCTGACAAGAACTACTACCAGTTTCCAACTATACACAACACATCTCCACAACTACACCACAGCTGAGGAGAACCTGTGCATTCGCCAGAAGGGCTATGGACTATCAAGAACTACCTGCTCAGAGCGAAAGTGATTGAATCATCATCATCGGGTTCATGCGTTAACTGTTTGACCTTGCCTCGTGCATGTAACCTAAGTAGATTCCACGTTCCGGTAACACTGTTGGTAGCAGAACAATTAAAAATATTACTCATTTGTACCATTACTCCATTGTAGCTCTACATATGTGCATCATTGTAATCATTAGCGCCCAAATCCTCTCCGAAACGAGGCTTATCGGCAAGCAGGGGGGAAAGCCGTAATTCTACGCCCTTTTGACCGAAAGTCAGGTAAAATAAATTTAATCGAAAACAGATTTTTCAAACTATTATTTTATATAGTTAGAGCTTGCGACGTTTTTAGACAGCTTTATTGCGACGATTGAAATTACAATTCCTTAACAAGCTTCAAAATCCCGGTTCAATTTTCGTTACTGCCAGTCTCGTGTCATTCAAAACATTTAATCAGTTTCTTCTTTTGGTTTTCAAATGTGGAAGCGTTGAAACTTCACTCTTACAGAGATGTGGAAGCGTTGAAACTTCACTCTTACAGAGATGAGGAAGAAACGGATAGTAAATATCGAATTTATGTTGCTGAAAAATGTGTTTTTTATTTGTTGTTTTCAATTATTTTTATGTTCTGACCTGCCAATCCACAGAAGACACTTCACGACCCACTTTGGGGTCAGACTCCGTTGGCTGATAATTACTATAATGGACAACACACAACAATACGTTTGAAAGTTGAAATAGCGTATTAATGGACACAAAAGATGTAGTTAATTGTTTACATAACAGACTTAGTGTTAGTATTTTATCTGATTTCCTCCTTTGCTGTGACTTGTTACCATTTGTTTAGAAATTGTTGAATGTATTTGCGTTATTGCTGGTTGCTGCTACTTTGTTGCCGCAGCCATGTATTGTGGGTGTTGGATTGATCTTTCTATATTGTTCCTCGATTATGAAAGAGTATCCAAGTGTTATTTACTTTTGGTGTCCGTCTGTTGTATTTAAGGTGGTAGAGTGTTTTTTCAGACTTCTTTCTGAAGTTTCTCCGATCTTAGCTTCAGTTATGGTGTCCAATAATGTTTATATATCTTGACCTTTTCCCTTCTCATACACTTTTAGCGGTTGCTAGGATTATGGTGCAAATGTTGCTGTATGTGACGCTCATATTGACTTTTCGGCAGATTTCACTGAGCTCACCATCAAATACTTGGCTGTCCGTTGTCCAGTTGGCTTTCTTGGAATTATAAGATGGCTTTCCCACGATCTGTGTTATCTGTAGTGTGGAAAAAGTTGTTAAGATTGGCCGGTGGTCACTGCTCACATCATCTTGGAAACTGGTGGTGTTGTTTTCTGCTGTCAGTTTAAACAAATGTCAGATCGGGTCGTCTAGTCGAAGTTTCTGCTCTGTGTGAGAGTGTTGGTGGAGTTTCCAAGGTCAGTAGTAGGATTAGATTGGATTTATAGCACATGCCTTCAATCTAATCATCTGGTGTTAGACGCAGCCAAAAGTTAAAATATGTGCAGTGATGACGCAGGATGTGCTTGTTCTCTTTAGCTCTTTCTTCTTTTCGCTTTATACCGCTTTATGTATTGCAGATTCAATTGTAGAAGAGTTCTCTGGAGATGGGATAGATTAGAATACGGTTTAACCATTTCGAAACGCTGAAACAACATTGTGACAGGTCAAGCAAACTGACAGTGCCACGACTATAAACCTCGTAGTAAACATGGAGAGATCTCATTAGTGTGTGCTCAAATCAATTCTGCAAATGTGTGCATGATGTTGGAGGACAGTACATAGTATACAGTTGATACCATGTGTTGTTATTGTCGCACATTTGTATTCTTTGGTGATCTATTCAGTAATGGTGGTTATTGTGGTCTGGACATCGTTTCTGATTAATGTCATATTGCCATGACACTTCAAACATTGACATGTGTACTGTTTGTAGCCCATAATGTTGATTTTTTCCCTTGATGAAATTGCTTTCTTGAGGAAGGCTACAAGCATGTTGTATGCATGTAATGCTTGTGTTACTTATGTGATCTTCTTTTGTATACTTGCTATATTGATTTGTAGGATACTTAGGTTCCCCATCGTCGTTTTTTCACAAGGAGCAGAGGAGTGATGACTCTTAGTTGTTTTGTTGGCTGTTTACTACAGACATCTTCATCCAAAAGAATGACATTAAAATGTCTTCCTCCATCTGAAACTGGTCGTTTGATCAATTGCTCTTCCACATTCTCTATGTCAACTTTGTTTTTGGGGATTCAGGTGAGGTTCAAAAAGGTGCATTCCAAGCTGGTCACAAGCACTCTAGAGAAAGACAGTGATCGTTATTCTGTGGCTCAGTATTTGTTGTGACCGTGTCACGATCAGGATCCTATGCCTTCACGATGCTGCACAACATCGAGTTTCCAGAGAAAGAAAGTGTGGTAGACAAGAAAAAAAAAGAGAGTGCTTATAGAGACCTAGAGACCTGGATATACCGCCAAGTGCTCGATAGCTTTGTTTGTACTATGTGTGGGTTTTTTAATATACGCTCGTTTATACATGAGATGCCTCTAGGCTAGGAGCTTACTATCAGCTGGACTGTAGCTTCCGCGGCGATCAGCAGCACCTAGATGTGAGAAGATGTGTGGTTCTCGTCACATAAATCATTGCACCGTAAGCAGGACGTTCAGCCAAAACTACATTCTCGTCCACCCCAGATGCTGAATTAAAAAAAAAAAATTAACAAAATTGAAGTGGACAGTTACGATTTTTAATGCATGTGATGAGCAAAGCAAAACATGAACATGAAGTAACCACTGGAAAGATAAGGGGAGAAGAGACCGAGGATGACAAAGAGACACATTTCTGGATTGGTTGTCACTGCGACACTAAAAGTTGTCACCAGCTGAACTTATTAACAATAAAAGGAAAGAGAGTTGTGGAGAAACATGATCGCTTACTCCACTCGGCATGACACTTTATTGATTAAATATAATGTTTTTTTTTTTGCTATGGTTCTGTCAATATTCTCATGAATTAACTCGCATAAGATTCAGTTATGACATTTTAACTGACGCAACAGATCACAAACACATAATTATAAGATGCAACAGTAATGTTATGGGCAATGAATCTTAAGCATTGACAGATTTACGTACACAGAATATGAGCAAAAAGGAAAGAAATACAAGCAAAACTGGGACACGTCACAGATATAGAAATAACATTCTAAATGTTTGTTTATAACATTAGATATAAAAAAGCGATAATACACAAATGTTAAAAACGGACATTTAATCTCAAAAGCGTTGTGATAACGTTCGTCAAAATTTATTGCTGAAATTTCATTTCAGTTG
The DNA here is from genome assembly GCA_034231615.1 of Meghimatium bilineatum. Classification (NCBI taxonomy): domain Eukaryota; kingdom Metazoa; phylum Mollusca; class Gastropoda; order Stylommatophora; family Philomycidae; genus Meghimatium; species Meghimatium bilineatum. The sequence goes on along the minus strand of CM067312.1, from coordinate 32,694,542 downwards.
GAGGATTTCAATCACACATTGGTAGTGGCACTACATTGTTTGACATTGTTTACTGACTTGACTAGTTGTCTGTTATAAATATTCTGTCTCTTAAGAGGATTACACAGATGAATTGTTTTCTGTTCTGACAGGTCTTAAGTCACATTTCTCTTGACTTATCATGTCTGGTCTCTACGTGTGGGTTGTTCATTTTTCCCCCCATTGAATTGTTATTTTCCCATCAGTTCTTGATTTGTAGTTGCATGCTCTTATATATAATTAAAATTTGTCGCAGAGATTTTAGTTTCGAAAATCAGCTTTCTTCGCATGTCCTTCTTAGTTGTCATCATTATCATCGCCAGCTGGCACATCATCTGACCTAGACGATCACGGATCTTCACAAAAGAATGCAAAAAAAAATGTCTTGCATGTAATATTAGAGTGTAAATAGAGGGTTATGCGACTACCGTCATCATGCAAACAATAAGCCTTAGTGAAGGCTGTCAATAAGCATGAAGGAAGGCGGTCAATAAGCATGAAGGAAGGCGGTCAATAAGCATGAAGGAAGGCGGTCAATAAGCATGAAGGAAGGCGGTCAATAAGCATGAAGGAAGGCGGTCAATAAGCATGAAGGAAAGCGGTCAATAAGCATGAAGGAAGGCGGTCAATAAGCATGAAGGAAGGCGGTCAATAAGCATGAAGGAAGGCGGTCAATAAGCATGAAGGAAGGCGGTCAATAAGCATGAAGGAAGGCGGTCAATAAGCATGAAGGAAGGCGGTCAATAAGCATGAAGGAAGGCGGTCAATAAGCATGAAGGAAGGCGGTCAATAAGCATGAAGGAAGGCGGTCAATAAGCATGAAGGAAGGCGGTCAATAAGCATGAAGGAAGGCGGTCAATAAGCATGAAGGAAGGCGGTCAATAAGCATGAAGGAATGCGGTCAATAAGCATGAAGGAAGGCCGTCAAATAAATAGCAACATGAAAAAGTAATAGTATCATGACTATAAATTCTGACGTCATATTTGAAGTATTAAATGCACCTGAATGTTCGAGTCCGAGTTTAGATGTGAGCGATTGTGATGCTCCTCAAGACAAGATGTGAATTTACCGTAGAGGTAAATTTACAACATGTGTTTGAGTTGTGTACTAATATGACGCCCCATTGCTTCGCTAAATCAGTGAGCTATGGATTTGTTGAACGTTGATTGGATTGATGCTGGCACGGATTGAGAGAACAAATACTCAGGTCTTGTTGATCTCTGGGTAGTATTTACCTCACTGCTTGTATTCCATCTGCATGTTGTCTTTTCTCTGCTTCTGCTGCAAGTCGTCGCAAGATTGAATAACGATCGGTTTTCGGGCTAAGACACGTTTGATCGTTTGATATGCAGCAATATTTTGAGGACTTGGGATATTAATAACTCCTTCAATCGACCTTCTTCTTGGTCTTCCTCTGCATCTTGCTTTTTTTCCATGTCCATGCTGCATGCTCTTACAGCTTCCCAATAAGGATTCATTCTCGTTAAGAGGACGAACCATTTGTCTCTGTTTTTCAATATGTTTGACCATAGATGTTGTTCCAACAGTTCTCTTTCATTCGTCACATGATCTCTTCTTCTTCTGTTTGCTGCTTCTCTTATACATATCATTTCACACGAAGTAAGCTTTCTTTATTGTTCTTTTGTTAGTGTCTATATCTAACATTGATTACACAATTTTGGTATGAAGATTGAGATGTTGAGTTTATATTTAGTTTCCATCAGTATTGATTTGTTTCCAAATCTGTTAACATTCATGATTTACGTAGTTGACTTTTTAAATTCTGGTCTCGAGCTCTCTGTCCATTCTTCCGTCGTCTGTAAAAATGCTTTCAAGACATTTCAATGCCTGCACTTGTTTATTAGTTGATCAATTATCTTTATGTTGATTGCATTGCATTGTCTATAGACATTAATTCTGTTTTTCTCTGTGTTGATCTTCGTGCTGTGATTGAGGTAGCTTTCGTTGTATAGGTTTTCAATAAATTGTGTGAAAAATATTGATGAACTAACAAGTTAGTGCAAAGGCGTTCTTAAGGAGACAATGTAAATAAGCTCATTGGGTGGTGGGGAGAGTGAGAGCATAACGATCAAACATAATGCTAATCGATATCTAGAGCAGGATACACAATGAATTAAGCGCAATCGAGACTTATTGCGTGGGAGACTGATTGCATTGCACACTGATTAATTAGAGAACTATTGCGATAACTAAATATTGAAAATGTTAAAAAAAGAAGATTTAAATAAGACTATTTAAAAACAATTTAAATTGAATATTGGTTCTAAACAATTAAAATGAAAATATTTAGTAATTCGATCTTTCACTAATTAATTAAGCACTTTTAAAATTCGACAAGGATGAACTGTAATCGCGATACAAGAAAATAATAAAACTAAAATTGAATAGATTAGGAAAAACAATATGAACACAACTTATTTGTAGATAGACAGATAACAAAAACTACAAATGATGTGACAATAAGGTTGACATCGATTCAGAGGTCCGTAAGCTAATACATCTTGACCCTGTTATGCTAGGAAAATTGTGGATGTTCTATCCACCCAGCACCAGACACAGAAAATAAGTGTCATACCACGAAAACAATGTAATAGAAGAATTACTATGTAGCTTCTATAAATAACCAAAATATCAGAGGATGTCTGACAAAATGGAATGTGCCGCAGTAACCAGACAAATAAGAGTTAAATAATAAATTAAGTATACAGTTACTGTAGATAACTAGCAATATAAAATAATAAGAAATAACAATAAAACATAGAAAAAAGACAATTATCGACGTGTCGGCCCTATTGGGATCTATATCAAGAAACAAAAATCAACTATAACAAGACAACACGACTATAATAAAAACAGCCATGAAGACCTAGGCAATGTCTCCCCTACAAGAATCCATTGCTAAAATGACGGTTCTTGCCATTCATGCTAAGAAGGGGGGGTAGGAAGGGGGACTTTAGGTGATAAAACATAAAAAACCCCACCCCCCCCCCCCCCACCCCACCCCCAATTCTTGGGATCGGGAATGGGTTTTTCTTTTTTTTTTCATTTTTGATCTTGTGCTTAGGGTTTCCATTTCATAATTTTTGCCATGCCCATTTCTGTCTGTCGATATTGCACTAGTTTTACTCATATTGAAAGCATTATTTTGTACCTCATATGAAAGATGCGCTAGAACCGCCATTTTGGCAATGGTCTCTTGTAGATGAGACATTGCCTAGGTCTTCGTGGCTTTTTTTTATTGTTGTGTTGTCTTAGTTGGTTTTTGTTTCTTGATAAATGTCCCAATAGGGCCGACATGTTGATAATTATCTTTGTTCTATGTTTTATTATTATGTCTTATTATTTTATATTGATAGTTAGTTATCTACAGTAACCTGTATACTTAATTTATTATTTAACTCTTATGTAGCTTCTACAAGGGAAAAATCTTAATATATAAACATAACATCTATAAATGATTTTCGTGATAGTTGTGAGTAGCACATAACAGTAGTCTTAATGTATGAGACTTTCACAACATCGATAAAACGTTCTGTTACAAATGACAGCTGAGCAAGGAAACATTACAGGATGGACAAATGATAAAGATAAAACTAGAACGTATGTAGGTTGTCTACCTGATTATGCAATTACAATTGTCATCAATGTGTGTAACGCTTTAGAGACAGGAATAAGCGGATAAACTAACATAAAATCACCATATCTGGACATTAATTAGAATGTTAGGTGTCGATATTTCCAATTGTCGGTCAGTTGGATATGCACATCTATGTTTAGTGCTCGCAATTTCAGTTGGATATACACATCTATGTTTAGTGCTCACAATTTCAGTTGGATATACACATCTATGTTTAGTGCTCACAATTTCAGTTGGATATACACATCTATGTTTAGTGCTCACAATTTCCAATGTTGCAAATGATTTATTCTATCAAGATAAATCAAGTAAATTTAAGTAGGAAGCCAGAGGACAATTTTTTTTTTAAAATTCTTGAGACTAACGGGAATTGAACCAGTCCGTTCTACGGCACCAAATCGCCTAGCAACAATTGCACACGCGTTTTTTCCGTACTTGACTAACCGCATCTCCAAAAAAAGATGCGATTTCATCAAGCCATTCAAATCGTGCACACAAAGTCTCCCGAACGGACCAATCGAGACAAGGACTATTACAACAACAACAAACATCCCGTACAGGTATTGAAATATCCTAAGTAACAACAAACACATAACATAATATCCGTATTAGTTATACAAGGGCCGATAGGTCTTCTTGTAAACATGGATAACATATATAGACAGTACGGAAAAAACGCGTGTGCAATTGTTGCTAGGCGATTTGGTGCCGTAGAACGGACTGGTTCAATTCCCGTTAGTCTCAAGAATTTTCAAGATAAATCACAGAAACTCAATCTTTTTCCCTTTGCTTTAGAGTTTTGTGGTTTAAGGTAGTGTTTAGTGTCTATTATTATAGTTTTTAGTGTCTATATCTAGTGTTCAGTGTTGTCCTGTTTGAAATCATACATTTCCGTAGAAAGTCTTTCAGTATTCACTTCAGTATACCAGGTCTCTTCACCAGGGTAACATGTGGGTATATCTGCGTGAATAACCTTCTGAGGTTAAGCATGTTTAACTTGCGATATATGAAGTTTTCTGTGAATAGATGGTGAAGAGTTCTGATTTTATTTTCCAAGTCAAACATTTGCTGTTGTCATCGAGGTAGTGTTCAACTTTGACCTTGACATTGGGTGGAGAGGGTAATGACTAAATACAATTTAATTGCTGGCTCTTCAACTAAACGCCAAACAGACACGGCAGGCCAGCCAATAGTTTTGTTAAACAGGAGAGCCAAATTTGGTTGATTTTCACCGTGACAAATAATTGTCCTATTTTTTTTTCAGGAAAGGAGAATAGACGTTCCCTCCTCCTCATAGATTTTAAAAGTTTTGACAAACAGTGAAGATGTTTGACACAAACAGAGAGCAGGCTGGTTGTCAATTTGTTCCCGAGGAATGACAATACCTTTGCCGTTTAGAATCTTCCTCCAGTACCGACATGAACAAAGCGTCCTTGACGGCCTTTCTCTTTTCCAGTTTGACAGCCTCAAGATTCAAATAGGAAATCAGTACAGGAAGAAAAGGAAATCAAGTGTGAAATGTGGAATCATAGGTGAAAGTTTGTTAAAAAGTACTGTCTGTCAGAGATACCAACAATGCTTTAACAAAAGGGGACAGATGGTTTCAAGTCGTTTTTCTGATATTAGCCTCGGTGCTCTAAAATGCAATTGAACCCAAGAGACATCCAGGACTAAGGTTGACATATTCTAGACTGAATTTCATGACTATAAAAGATCATTTGTTTCATATAAACTACAGCGTATATCAACTTACACGGGGTCTTTGTTACCTCTAATATTTTATGGTAGTGTGTCCTGATATAACCTAATTGGACTTTGTCCGCTGGTTGAAAGGGGCACGCCTCTCCAAAAGAGAGGCAAACTCATTAACTACCTACCATATAAACTACAGATGAGATATCCTTACATTTCCATGATCTTATTATGTGTGTGATGTGTCCACAATCGTGGAATGTTTATAATACTTGCTACAATACACAAGATTACATTGTGAAAAGAATATATATATGATATCTAGTATGTGCCGTGCAGGATGCCGCAGACGAGCATTGATCTCAACAATACTATATGTGCACGATCAAGTTTCAGCTCCACAATTCTCTCTATCATGCCATGATTTAATACGGCGTTACGTTTCAGCTCCACAGCTCTCTCTATCATGCCATGATTTAATACGGCGTTACGTTTCAGCTCCACAGCTCTCTCTATCATGCCATGATTTAATACGGCGTTACGTTTCAGCTCCACAGCTCTCTCTATCATGCCATGATTTAATACGGCGTTACGTTTCAGCTCCACAGCTCTCTCTATCATGCCATGATTTAATACGGCGTTACATTTCAGCTCCACAGCTCTCACCGCCATGCCATGATTTAATACGGCGTTACATTTCAGCTCCACAGCTCTCACCACCATGCCATGATTTAATACGGCGTTACATTTCAGCTCCACAGCTCTCACCGCCATGCCATGATTTAATACGGCGTTACGTTTCAGCTCCACAGCTCTCACCGCCATGCCATGATTTAATACGGCGTTACGTTTCAGCTCCACAGCTCTCACCGCCATGCCATGATTTAATACGGCGTTACGTTTCAGCTCCACTGCTCTCACCGCCATGCCATGATTTAATACGGCGTTACGTTTCAGCTCCACAGCTCTCACCGCCATGCCATGATTTAATACGGCGTTACGTTTCAGCTCCACAGCTCTCACCGCCATGCCATGATTTAATACGGCGTTACGTTTCAGCTCCACAGCTCTCACCGCCATGCCATGATTTCAAACGATCCATTGTTTTCCTCCCTATCTCTTCTTCTGAATTATACCTTTCGTCACATTTCACTTTAAGCATCCTACGTCACACACGGTGTAGCCAATGAAAGTATACTATTTTATTTCTGATGTATGCAAGTAACTATATTTTGGTGTCAATCTTTGTCAGTTACCTCTGCAGTAGATTTTCTATCTATTCATTTCTTCTTCTTCTGCGTTCGTTCTCAAACTTCTGCAGATTAGCAGGATGTAGTCCGGAGAACGGAATGCGTTGTGTCATGGTTTACAGCATTGCTGCAATATCTGCATCTTTTGGCCTGACACATCCGACTTCATCATGGCTTTGGATCACTTACCCTATATAGGATGGGACAGCCAACTTCATCCCATAACCTCCTTAGTCGCCTTTTACGACATGCGTGGAAGGTAAACAGTGTTGCTATTCTTTGCTCCCCTTTCCAGCCCCGGCAACACACGGGCGATCTATTCATTTGATTCTCATCAATCTTCTGTACAAGCACATGCATGTAGCCAATTACGATCCTGTCAGATTGCTGGTCCGGGGAGAACTGCAGAGAAAAGAATGCAAATGTGCAGTGCTAGGGACTACCTACATATCACCGCTGATACAGAGCACCCTCTACACTCAAAGTGAAAGGCAGTCGACGTAAGACTGTCGTGGATGGGGCGTGCATAAGATATTATACAGTGTGTGTGGTGTGCAGATTGGATTATATGCTACCTGGTACGGAATGCAGTCGGGAATCCTTAGAGGTTCAGTCAGCCTTCAAAGTAATAATAACACTCAATGGAGAATGCAGGAATTGGAATCCGTCTGGTGGAGGCGGAGGTTCGCGCCTTGATCGGTGAGAATTCCAGGGAAGGTGATATGATTATATATACATATGGGTCGTTTGAGAGACACATCAGGAGTGACTGGGCTATCATGGCTCAAAGGTGGGGAAGACTATCAGAGAGTAATGTGGTGCGTTCGCTCAGACGACAAGCAGCATGAGAATGGAAATGTTGGCAGTAACCAAAGTTTTAATAGGGCTGTGATCGCAGACTGCGACACATGCCTGTATACTCAGTGACTCGATGTGCATGATTGTGAAAGTGCAGCCGTGGTACTTTTCAGAACAATAGCTGAATGCAGTGAAGAATTCCTGTGTGCGTAAAATTACTTATTTTTGTGCCGGGACATGCGAAAGTCCGGGGTAATGAGAAAGCAGATAGGTTGGCTGCACATGAGGCTGCTACGGTTGTTGGCTGAGTAATGGTTCGGGCAGACACTTTTAACGTATTACGGAAAACCTACGAACAAATGGCTGTATAAGTGACGATGACTCTTGTTTCATGACTAGAATAAGGGAGCTAGAATTGAAATGTGGTGCACTAGAAAGGAACGATTTTGTGGGCACGAAAGAATGATGATCAATCAACGGCATACCGGGACCGTCAGTCAACGTGTAATGGCGGGTACACCCAAGGAGAGATCTTAGCACCTATGGACTTGTTCGGAGTGCAGTGACGATGATCCAACGACTAACTAACTAACTTATTGTGATAATTAAACCACCATTCGATATATTATAACATTGGTTATTTCGAACTTATAAAGTGAAAGTCCAAAGCAAACATAAGAAATTAATGTGAAGGATGACGCTGACACATTTTTACAAGTTGACTAATATGTCGGGTTCACTTTCTTTAAAAACAGTCGTACATCAATGATTGTATATAATTGCTTAGTTATACGCAATCTGTTTCTTTTCTTGGAGAATCTGTCTATAAAACTTTGTGGATCAACCTCAGAGTTAGCATTTTTGGCACAATCAGTAGGAGATCCCTGTTTGTGTATGATTTGACTTTAGTTTTTGTTTGGAGCCGCCGAAGATTCCTCATCCTGAATTCTAGCTTGCATTCTATCATGCATTTTCTGCATCATTGTGATACATTTCTGTGGGCATGCATATTTAGCCATAATCTTTCACAACCCCTCACTACGTACTTTGTCAAATGCTTTTGTTAAATCTATGAATGCCGTGTACAGGTAATAGTGTTGTTCTTGACATTTTTCTTGAAGTTGTCTTTCAGCAAACACCACATCAATTATTCCAGGTTTTTTTCTGAAACCACATTGGCTTTCGGGCATTAATCCTTTATTGAGATAAGATGTAATACTGTTCACAGGATTCTAGCACCTAATAGTCTACGAAGAATAATTATGACCATTAGGAAGCATGTTATTATTCCAGCTGCTAAGAGTAATTATGACATTATGGAAGAATGTTATTATTTCATCGTCTGCTAAAAATAATTATGACCTTAAGGAAGCATTTTATTATTTCATCTTCTGCTACCAGTAATTTTAATACTAAAGAAACAAGTCATTGTTTCCTTTCCTCCAATTGACTTTTAAGATTTTTATTGTGGATTTTCATTGTTTCATTACTCCGACGCACATCGTCCACTTTTGATCACGTCGAGACAGTACTAATCTCATCTTATTGATTTCCTCTTTCGTGGATGGCGTAGGCGAAGAAAAAAATAGGCGAGATTGAAACATTGAAATATGCGGATGAAGGTGTGAAACATATTAAGACATTCCACTGACGTGAACAGTTTATAGCGGGAACACTGTACTCGGTTCAACTGATGTGAACAGGTTATAATTGGAACACTGTCCTCGGTTCAACTGATGTGAACAGGTTATAATTGGAACACTGACCATGGTTCAACTGATGTGAACAGGTTATAATTGGAACACTGAACACGGTTCAACTGATGTGAACAGGTTATAATTGGAACACTGACCATGGTTCAACTGATGTGAACAATTTATAATTGGAACACTGACCATGGTTCAACTGATGTGAACAGGTTATAATTGGAACACTGACCATGGTTCAACTGATGTGAACAATTTATAATTGGAACACTGAACACGGTTCAACTGATGTGAACAGGTTATAATTGGAACACTGAACACGGTTCAACTGATGTGAACAGGTTATAATTGGAACACTGAACACGGTTCAACTGATGTGAACAGGTTATAATTGGAACACTGAACACGGTTCAACTGATGTGAACAGGTTATAATTGGAACACTGAACACGGTTCAACTGATATGAACAGAAATTTCATTCTCACTGGCTTCTCATTGAAATTCAACATATTTCTGGTGCGTCGCGACAATAGCAACGTCTTTACTGTCGGTCAAGGGGTCTGACTGTCCAGCACCCAAAATAACATTTCAACATTGGAACATTAAACACGGTTCAACTCATGTGAACAGTTTATAAGTGGAATACTGAACATAGTTCAACTGACATGAACAGTTTATAACTGGAACCGAACACCGTACTGCACAATTAAATGTGAAACGTATGATGTGTAGAGCATTACATTTTCCAGACAATTGTTTATAATACATTTCATTTATGTCAAGTTTATTTGAAAATGTACACGAACCACACTGTCTCCATATATATATTTAAAGGTTTACGGTTCCTCTCTCCTGCATTATATTTTACTTTTCATTAAAAAACCCCAAAATAAACAGTACAACTGAGTGTTAACTGCTACATGTGCCAAGTAGCTGTACAGCACGGATATGAACTGTGTTCTAACTACTATATTTGTCAAGAACGATTAGTGGGAACATCTGATAGTGATTCATGCATTTGTCTTTCGTTCAATGCTATGGGTTATCTAAATGTTATGGGTTACTTTACTTACTTTTTACTTTCGTTCAAAAGGTGACGTTTCGATCCCAGATCGTTGTGTTTAGAGAGCATCGTTTAGGGTATCCCCCTGGGTAAGCTAATGAGCTAATGAGTTAATTGCTTTAAGCTAATGAGGTACGTGCTATGAGCGGTACTCTCAGGAGGTGGCGTACTGCACCCTTGAGAAGGTCGGTACATAAACAGTGAAGTGAATCCACTACACCTTTGATATCTTCTTCTGGCCGAAGGAGGAAGACGAAAGATTTATATTTCTATAGATTTTCTCCTTTTGTTTAATTGTATTATTAAACTTGAGGATTAGCATTGAATGTATATTTTAGTATTAGCATTGAATGTATATTTTAGTATTAGCATTGAATGTATATTTTAGTATTAGCGTTGAATATATATTTGAGTATTCCTTGTGTAGCTACCAGCTGGTGTTACAGAGAATTGATCTCATTTCGCTTCCAACACTGCAACATGATATTACAGATTCAGTTGGAGGACATGAATACAACTTTGCATCCGTGAGTAGGCGGCCTTTTTTTCAGCACTGTTGTGAGAAAGCACGTCTCTTGTCCATCTTGAGGAAGATTGATGTATTCACAATGAGCAAGAGCCACTAGACTTTTAATAGGAATTTCATTCTCACTGGCTTCTCATTGAAATTCAACATATTTCTGGTGCGTCGCGACAATAGCAACGTTTTTACTGTCGGTCAAGGTGTCTGACTGTCCAGCACCCAAAATAACATTTCAAGTATGATTTTTTCTTTAAGCAAAATGGATCACTTTCAAAATTGATAGAGATATCATGACATACATAGTAGACAAACATATGATAAATATAACGTATGTGAACACATTAGTAGACAAACATATGATAAATATAACGTATGTGAACACATTAGTAGACATACATATGATAAATATAACGTATGTGAACACATTAGTAGACAAACATATAAATATAACGTATGTGTACACATTAGTAGACATACATATGATAAATATAACGTATGTGAACACATTAGTAGACAAACATATAAATATAACGTATGTGTACACATTAGTAGACATACATATGATAAATATAACGTATGTGAACACATTAGTAGACAAACATATAAATATAACGTATGTGAACACATTAGTAGACAAACATAGGATAAATATAACGTATGTGAACACATCAGTAGACAGACATATGATAAATATAACGTATGTGAACACATCAGTAGACAAACATATGATAAATATAACGTATGTGAACACATTAGTAGACAAACATATAAATATAACGTATGTGAACACATTAGTAGACAAACATATGATAAATATAACGTATGTGAACACATCAGTAGACAGACATATGATAAATATAACGTATGTGAACACATCAGTAGACAAACATATGATAAATATAACGTATGTGAACACATTAGTAGACAAACATATAAATATAACGTATGTGAACACATTAGTAGACAAACATATGATAAATATAACGTATGTGAACACATCAGTAGACAGACATATGATAAATATAACGTATGTGAACACATCAGTAGACAAACATATGATAAATATAACGTATGTGAACACATTAGTAGACAAACATATGATAAATATAACGTATGTGAACACATTAGTAGACATACATATGATAAATATAACGTATGTATCAAGGTTTTAGTTAATTATATACTTGGTAATTTACCTCTCGCACATATTATCGGTTGAAGGTGAAACAAAATGAGAGGAAGACCAAGAGTCAATGAGGAGTAAATGGGAGGAGTCAATTAGAGAGATTAGTAAATACCATCACCTAACCATAACAAACGCAACAAAGACAGAAAACATCAACTCCACACGACGCTTGATAGTATTTGAGGAAAAGACAATAAACTAAAAGTGACACTTAGAAACAGGTTACTGAAGTTTTGTTAATCACTGGAAAACTGACAAGGCAAAACAATCAAATTTCAATTTTTCGATCAAAATACCTTTATCACAAACACAACATAATACACGCCCAGTAAAGTACGTCATTGTCCACGTCACATAAAACATCATTTACTTATGAGAAAACAGTGGACTTCGCCCTGACAACAGGACTGACAATATAACATGACCACAGATGCTGAACGCAGATGAAGAAGAATTTACTTATTAATATGGCTTGAAGTTAACGGAGTTCAATACTATGAGTGGTACTCCTAGCAGGCGGCGTACAGCTTCGTTGAGGAGATCGACGGACTCGTAGATAAACTAAAATACGACGGGGGAAAAAATCAGCCCTCAGAGCCTTCTCTGCCCTAAAACATAGAGAGCAGTCACTTTTTTTTTAAACAATGAAATAGTCAGCTCTCAACGCCGTCTTTACCCTAAAACACAGAAAATTGACAATTGTAAAAACATAATATAATTCATCTATTTATCCATCAAACCATCCATCTATTTATCTATCTATATATTCAACTTTTTATCTATCTATCTATATCTATATATGTATTGTATGTATTTTATATGTATATACATGTATACCAGATATATATATATATATATATATATATATATATATATATATATATATATATATATATATATATATATATATATATATATATATATGTATGTATGTATCTATAAAACAGAAATGATGACTTTTATATGTGGATAAATAGAAGATTAGAGAACTTCCTGGAAAGAAAAGAACATAAAAAATATTTTCAGTTGCATAAAAATCAAAGAAATGAACTATTTTAGGCATATTAAAATACTTTGATGAAGGCCTTACTTGAAGATAGAGATGGTGGAAGACGAGCAAGAGGTATGCGAAGACGGAAGTGGAAGGGAACAATCAGGTTACGTTCTAGCAGTGTGTACCACCATTTTGTCAAGACATTCAAACTATGTCTTGGCAAAAACTTGCGGTTAGTCAAGTACGGAAAACCTGTTTCCATGCGATTTAGTGACGTCAGAACGGACTGGTTCAATTCCCGTTAGTATCAAGAATTAAGCATATGTCACAGGATTGACATGTTGCGGTCTGAAGAATACCTAGAGTCTTGACAGAGCATCCACTATACATAGAGCGTGTCCGTGTCAAGGGACGCAGAGTTAAGAGAGGGAAATTTAGAATGGAGCTCACAAAGTTCTTGTCAGACAGATTTATGCAACAGAAGGCATTAATCCAGGCAATGAATGGATACCTATTCCAAGGGTTCTTTGAGAGGTTTCAAGACTATCATTGCACGCAATAAAGAGTTCACAGATATTAACCCTGTGCGTGTTGACACTTAAATGAATGCAGTCATCTGCCAACATGTTATGGCACAGATATTGTGATTTCTTCTTCTTCTGCGATCATCACTCAGTCAGGTTGTGACTCCAGATTCTATGATATAGATCATCACTCAGTCAAGTTGTGACTCCAGATTCTATGATATAGATCATCACTCAGTCAGGTTGTGACTCCAGATTCTATGATATAGATCATCACTCAGTCAGGTTGTGACTCCAGATTCTATGATATAGATCATCACTCAGTCAGGTTGTGACTCCAGATTCTATGATATAGATCATCACTCAGTCAGGTTGTGACTCCGGATTCTATGATATAGATCATCACTCAGTCAGGTTGTGACTCCGGATTCTATGATATAGATCATCACTCAGTCAGGTTGTGACTCCGGATTCTATGATATAGATCATCACTCAGTCAAGTTGTGACTCCAGATTCTATGATATAGATCATCACTCAGTCAGGTTGTGACTCCGGATTCTATGATATTGTTTGCTGTCTGTTTTAGAGTGTCCACTGTGCCATACAATTTCTATTTAACGCTGATTGGGGTGGGCCATGTCTTGTTCCTCAGGTTTGCATACTGGTGACACTCATGTAAGATGTGTTCTGCTGTCATAATCGCAAGGTTGCAATGGAAAAGGCCATTGGTCGATCATCTGTCACGAAAGTGCGCATAGGCATTTATCGACAGATCACGTGGAAAAATAGTCCACCAAGCTAGGGGGTCCTTTGACGTAACATGTACTAAATTATTTGCCTTTTTGAAGGACATACATAATCACAATAATATCTGAATACTGAGTGACTGAATAAGTATGATCCAGAAAGTACAAGCACACATAAGTATATGATATGTGGTCATTGGTGAGTACTAATAGTTGGCTCTAAATGCTTAAAATAACTTTCATGTTTTATATCAGGACGAGCAGGTGTGGAGGAAAACGAGCGAGCCAACAATTTGACTGGACATACATCTATAAAATGTGGTCAACCTTTGAACATAACAGACATGTTGAATATGTCGAGAGTCTGTAGTATTGGAGAATTGTGATGTCATTAAGAATGTCAGTATCAAGATTGCGTGAATTTAGAGTGGGTACAGGCGAGGCACTGTGAGAACATCTCACAAACATTTGAAAACTAACACTCAACTAACACAGAACAGGTACCGGCAGCAGCTACGCCCTGAGAGATTTGCTGGAGCACCTATGGATATATATATATATATATAGCAGAAAACATTAGCATATATGTATTTAAGCTTTCTGCAAGAACCAGTGACGTATGAACCATTGATCGCATCACTTAAAACGATAGCGAAAAACACTAACACCAACAAGGCATTATATTTCTCCGATTGTTGACCTGAAAGATGAAAGATGAAAACAAAGAATAAAGATGTGAATTGTTCAGGCTGCTGGAATTACATTGAACATGATTATGTTAGCTGTACAAGGATTGACATAATCACACATTCAGATTGTGAGCAAAATGAAAAATCGTTTTTTCTTCCTCAAACTCACACAGCAGGAAGCAACATTTGCGCAGAATGTGATAATGAAAATGAGAGAGAGGGAGAGAGAGGGGAGAAAGAGGGGAGAGAGAGGCGTTAAAGAGTTATAACTACAAAAATATAACATTAATTTTGATATTGATAAGTCTTTGATCTAAAATAAATATTAATACTTCATAAATTGCATGTGTGAAGCCGGGACTCACGGGAGAACATAGGATAGCGACAGTATTGCTTTATCTGTCATGTGTGATGCCGGTACTCAAGGGGGAACAAAGAATAGCGATATTGTTGCTCTACCTGTCATATGACTCATAAGAGGCGACTAAACATATTTCGACGCTGAAGCTGACTGCCCTATGCCATAGAGAGCCAAAGTGACTCATGCGTCGTTCTTAGATCGCATGCCGAAAGGCATAGATATCGCAACCATTCTGCAAACCATATCGTTCTCTGGACTGTATTCTGCAAACTTGCAAGAGTTTGACATTAAATGCAGAAGATGACGAAAAAGATATTTAATAAATAATGATTTGTTAGAAGGCAGCCATTAGTATCAAGTGACAGTTGGAAAACAGATTAAACAAATAACAACGGCAACGAAACAAGAAATTCGATGTTTAAACGAGATAAGTTCTGCTGCTTTTTTACGATTAGATCATGTGTGTGATTATGGTTCACTGAAGAAATATTGTATACGAAATACTCATGGAGAAAGGTGAATCTAACCAAAAATAATTCAATGTCCAACATGTTCCTGCAGTACACAGTAACACGTCGAACAAAAACATTGACAACGTCGAACAAAAACATTGACAACGTCGAACAAATTATATATGCGTACGTCACGCATACCGTGTTAAAGTCCATGTCGTGTGATACTGGTTACCATGTCTGTTAACGTCAATTAACATGTTTCATTTGAGCTGTCTCTGGGAAAAACGCGCATACAATGTGGTTATCAACGCTGAAGTTCTGCACAGGGCTACGCTGCCAATGATAATCTCCGCTCTTAGTTAAAAAAAGACTCAAATGACGTGGTCATGGTCAAAGTTTCAACAAAATCCGCGACCATAGCAAATACTGTATAGTGAGTTCTCTCAGGGTGCAAGAACAGGAGACAGACCAAAGTTGCGACACGGAGATATATGTAAATCATCAAATCTCCCTCCATTTTACGATTGTATCATTCCATGAACTTAGATTATCTCAACTAGTAAAACAAGGTCATCGACTCACTCTGTGAAATTAGATTAGTTCAACCAGTAAACACAGTTCACCAAATCAATCCTTTAACTTAGAGATTAGTTTGACCCAGTAAAACAATGTCACCGAATAACTCCGTGAACTTAGATTAGTGCAAACAGTAAAACAACGTTATCGAAGCACTCCATGAGCTTGCATTAGTTTAACCTTTAAAATACGATCATCAAATCACTTCATTTTTCCTCTTCTTGGCGAACCCCAGGAATTGCGAGCGATTAGCTCCTACCTCCTATGCGCAGTGGGGAGATTTCTCCGAGCTTTCTTTCATATCCTGGAGACTTTATCTTTCGGCTTATTGCAATGCCTACTGAAGGAGTCTTCTATTCAGAAGGGCACATCTTACGAGAGGAGCTGATAGTTCTTGATTCTTATTTAGAAACTAGCTTCACAGCACGCCGGACACTCCAACAAGTGTTCAGCTCTCCGTTCCAGCAGCCATATCAGTGTATGTAGACTTTGAGACCCGGATGTGTTTCTTACACGTTCTTCGGTGCTTTTCAAAATACTTTTCCTCCCTTCACATCCAGACACTCCATTTTCTGACATTCTTTGCATGTGTACATTCTCAGCATCTTTAACCTCATCTTCATTTTGCAATGAATTTATGCATTAATCAAGTCTGCTTTATCTTTTCTCATCATTGTGCCATCTATCGCCGCATTGCCTGCCAATACGTCGGCTCTCTCGTTTCCTCTGACACTGGCATGAGAAAGGCAGTATATCCATGTAATGTTATGGACAATTCCTCACTCCTCCACATCGTAGAAGATAGGAATCACTGGAGGACTCTGTGTGCTGAAGCAACCAATGTGATACCCCTACGACCCTTGACGAGTTACGGGTTTATTCGTTCATTCATGGATAATTTTTTTTTATTTCCAAAAAATCCAAGTATTCCTTTCATAGCATGAACTTTTCTATCTTGCGCAGCATACTTTGAGAGTCTGTATTACGGAGTGTGTTGATGTATCAGTTACCAACCAATTTAATGCTGCTGTAACTCTCTCTGCCTCCTCATGCTCGAAGTAACAGTGGAGTATGCAGATGATTTCTCAACCAACTTCACACCGTTTCTGTATGCAACAAAACCCCATCCTCTTTTATTTGTTTTTCCGGTTGACTGAGCCGTCTGTGTATATAATTATATCTTGTTTTTTCGAGTGTAGCTGGGCGAGCTCATGCACTGTAACCTGGACCCTGACACAAATTCATGTCCAACAAGCCTTATCTAGTTGTATTATTACGTTAGTAGGTGATTTTTTCTCAGTGTCTACCTTCTTCCATAAGCTGCTCTTATCTATTTCTTCTAATTCACATACTCTTCGCAGTGTGTCTTCAGCCTCTGTCATCCATGATCTACCCTGCTTGATTTGTGAGCTGATAGTTTCCTTGAGTAACCATTTGTGTGTCTTTCCTCCAGCCAGCGAGTTAGCCCTCATGCAGGAAGACCATCTCATTACCACCTTACGTGTCCCTGGATCCCAGACCTAATTTCTTGTTTATGGCTGATTTGGACAACAACGACAGTTAAAATAGACTCAGGGTTGATAAACCTTCCGAGACTAGGGAGGTGCTGCTTTTCCAACATGTCAGGGATTTGAGATTTAACCTGCGAATTTCTCAATACTCGCCTTCTCTAATTGTTATGACCATCGCTAGACACTGCCTGTGTTTTTGACTCTTCAACATTGTGCATATTGCCCTAAGCCCTTGGTAGATTACGGCTATTTATTATATATCTATAAGACAGAAAGCTGTGCAGTGGGCCCTTGGGTACTGGCCCAATTTCTCTCTTTATGATCCGTGTTAGTCAACGGCAACACTTTAGGTGAACTAAGCTTATAGTGTCCTCAATGAATAGGAATTTCTCCCCCATCTTTGTTTCCCACAGAGTGCTCAACGGGGAGGTATATTTAGAATCTTGATTATTTGCTAACCCTTGGTCCGCCGAGAACATTGCGGTCCCGCATGCATCTCCGAATCACTCCAAGAACTTAGTTTGATTTAACCAGTAAAAGAAGATCATCGAATCACTCCATGAAATTAGATTAATTAAACCTGTAAAACAATGTTACCACATCACTCCGTGAAATTAGATTAGTTCAAAAAGTAAAACAATTTCATTGAATCACTCCACGAACAAAGATTAGTTTGACCAGTAAAATATTGTTAATGAATCGCTCTGTCAACTTAAATTACTGTAAAACCAGTAAAACAAGGTCATCGAAGTATTTATGAAATTACATTAATTTCAGTAAAACAAGGTCACCGAAGCATTTCGTGAACTTAGTTCAGTTCTAGAAGTAAAATAAGGTCATTGAATTACTCCATGAAATGAGATTAGTTCATCCAGTAAAATAAGGTCCATGAATTACTCCATGAGCGTACATTAGTTCAATCTGTAAATCAATTGAATCAAATCACTAAATAGATATTTGTTACAGTAAAACAGGTTACCGAATCACTCTATGAACTTAGATAAGTTTAATAAGGTCTTCCAATCATTTTGTGAACTTAGATTAATTTAGCCAGGACAACAATGTCATCGAATCACTTCATGGACTTAGATAATTTTAAGCAGTAAAACATGGTCATCAAATCAAGTTCATAATATTACTTAAGGAAATGACGCCCTTTTTAAACAGTGTTCTACTTATGTTTACTTGAATGTAGGGGATAATAGCTTTAATATTTTTTAGCCTTAATGATCAGCTGTCAGTCCTCCCTGGATACCTTATCATTCAAACGTTTTCAACTCGACCTCGCGAGAACCTTGATGCTCTTGTAACGACGTACGGTGTTCGCACCATGGGAGTTAAAAAGTGCTCACCAGCATTAACGATCATGAATTGCACATACAACACAAAATTTATTGTACAAATAAAAATAATATTGTTTTATTCACGGCTATGGCGTGTTGAAATTGAAAAGTGTAAGCCACAATGAAGGATATGGCAATATGACCAGTTTTCAGGTTTACTTTCAATTTCCCGTTCATATGATGAACTTGTTCATGAATTGCTTAATCTTGATTTTTTTTAGTAAGACTCAACCTCAAGGATCTCATTATCATGATGAGTATTTTCCAAATATAAATTTATATTTAATTCATATTCAATGTTATGATGCTTGCACACTCAGTATTACATATTCAATGTTATGATGCTTGCACACTCAGTATTACATATTCTATGTTATGATGCTTGCACACTCAGTATTACATATTCTATGTTATGATGCTTGCACACTCAGTATTACATATTCTATGTTATGATGCTCGCACACTCAGTATTACATATTCTATGTTATGATGCTTGCACACTCAGTATTACATATTCTATGTTATGATGCTTGCACACTCAGTATTACATATTCTATGTTATGATGCTTGCACACTCAGTATTACATATTCTATGTTATGATGCTCGCACACTCAGTATTACATATTCTATGTTATGATGCTTGCACACTCAGTATTACATATTCTATGTTATGATGCTTGCACACTCAGTATTACATATTCTATGTTATGATGCTTGCACACTCAATATTACATATTCTATGTTATGATGCTTGCACACTCAATATTACATATTCTATGTTATGATGCTTACACACTCAGTATTACACGTGAGCGGGGCTTGCTGTCTCAAGAGATTGAGAACCATTGATGTACAGTAAAACCATGTGGATCACTAGTTAAGATTATCAAAACCTTTGTCCTTAAATTAATGTCTACAGTTAGGAAAGGGGAGGGGTCGTGCAAAGTGTCACAGCAGTTGGCGGGAGGGAGGAGAAGAGCGGATTCGTAACAAAAGCTGACGTCAAAAAAGTATACCAATGAAATTGTTTCAATTTGAACTTTTTATTCAAAAAATCTCAAAAGTGCATGCATTTTTTATCTACATTTTTTTTAAAAACTGATTTTCGGAGGGGTTTGGGAAGGGTGGGGGTATGACTATTAAAGATTTGACATATTAAACAGGGCATGCTTCTGTTGCTGACAGTTTCTTAGTAACATGTCCAAAGTGAACAATTTGGCAAAGAACTATTAAAGAAATGTATGCACCACATTAAAGCACTTGATTACGTTGTGATACTAGGCTGTAGATAGGGGTAATCAGGTTTAACTGATAATCTACTTAGAAAAATATATCAGGACGCCTGACATTACAAAAGACAAAATATGACAAAACTCTGTAATTTTATGATAAACCCAGTTTTGTTGGGTTTTTTTAAACTGGACATACGCTGGTATAGTCTTCAACAGACAGAGATCTGACCTCTGCCCTATGCGCTAACTTCAGCGCAAAAGGAAAATGAATGAATGAATGAATGAACAAATGAATGAATGATAACGCTGGTATACGACGTAGTGATACGGCTATTACCCACCTTTTTAGTTAGTTTTTTTTACTGTAGTTCTGATTTGACTCAACCTACAGAAACGTTCATGCATGTCCAAAACAAAAATTCAACCTTGATTTACTCCTATGGTCATTGCATTTCTGTCTGACCAAAATATTGGTAAACGGTCATAGAGGTAGTGAAATACTTCCAGGTAATGAATTTATAGCAAAGAATGCCTCCCGTTTAGATATATCTGATTTCACTTTTGACAGATACTGGACAAATTCACCTTCTCGATCATTATTTATAGTCGTGGAAGTTAATTGGTATTCATCCTTTGAGTGGCGCATTTGATATTTCCTATAATTTCCATTGGTCACTTTGTGTCGTCAGCTGAAGAAACCATAAAAATCAAGTGTATCACGATAGAAGGATGAGTCCCACAGTTGTGTAAGCTCCATGGTGACGAACAAAAAACTATCAGCAGAAATTAGATGTAACGATTTCAGGCAGAGCTTAGTAATAAAATCATTTTCACGCATATTCAAAAAGAACGAGTACAGTATCTAGTTTCTCCGTGGTGACTTCCTGTTTTGCCGAGTTCACTGAGACTTGAATGTAAAATCTAGATTCTAGATAACACACTTCAGAAACTCACAGATGTTTTGGGAGAAAGAAATGAATGCATATATCAACATTTTAATATATATTTTTAAGCAATGAATTGTGTTTATGTCTGTTATATTGGAGGGGGGACGAGAAACTTAGAGATGGGTGGGTGTTGCCACTAAACATTTGGGAATTTCTCGCAAACAGCGTATTCTTCTAGAAAAATAAAAGCTGTGGATAAAACTAGTGTGAAAAACTCCATGAAAACGAATGGCAACATTTTTTTCTCCATTTAGATGAAAGTGTGTGAAGAAATTTTTGCTTGTCATAAAATGTCTTGCAGGGATCAGAGTCAGGTGGAAGAAACAGAAGACTTCAGACAGTACCAGTGCATGGGCAAACAACATTAGAGACTGTGCTGCTCACGTTATGTCCCCAACCATGCGCAACGCAAATGTTATAAATCGCACATTGATACTGTTTGTTGATGCATGCCATGTTGCACTACTGTTTACTAGTTTACAGATGGTGGATATTGGAGTAGATAATGGTATACAAAATATATGAGAAGAGAATGGTAAACAAAATCTTGGAACAGAGATTAGTGAAAAAACTTTTGAGATTGCTTTGGTAAATAAACTATTTAGGAAGAGATTGGTAAACAAAATATTTCAGAAGAGATTGGTAAACTAAATATTTGAGAAAACATTGATAAATATAAAATTTGAGAAGAGAATGATAAACAAAACGTTTCAGAAGAGATTAGTAAAAGAAAATAATTTGAAAAGAGATTGATACAAAAATATTTAAATATAGATTGGTGAACGAAATATTTGAAAGCAGAATGGTAAATGAAACATTTGTGTAGGAATTCGTAAACATAATATTTGAAAAGAGATTGATAAGTAAAATATTTGAGAAGAAATTAAGAAACAATTTGAAGTTGAAAAATAAATGACAAGAACAATATTATGGAAATAGAAGAAAAGACAGGAAAATGTAAAATACAGTAAATATATCTCAAGAATATCACAAAAAGTCATTTAGAATTTAGATTATCACTAGGATAATTGATTCTCAATCCAGGCATCGACCCGTCATCCCAGAGACATTACTTCGAGCTCAAAAAACATTACCATCACAACCGACAGAAGTACAGAAAAATAACGTCTAGGTCTGGGATGCTGTACCGGAGGTATACTTCATCCTGTGAATGTCCGCTGCCACGCCAATCTTCATATTACTTCAATTACTGCATTTCTCAAGATAAGAACTGTACAGTGCGTTTCAGATTTACATGTTCCATTTATTAGTTCACGCTGCACTAAGACAACAAGGAACATTTATCTCCGCGATTCTACCCGCTTCTTTACATAAATAATTATGTCATACGTGTAACAGGGAGCTGACATTCTCTAAAAATGTACTAATGTCTCTAAAGTTTTACTTATGTCTCTAATGTTTTACTTTTGTTTCTAAAGTTTTACTTATGTCTCTAATGTTTTACTTTTGTCTTTTAAATTGTACTTATGTCTCTAATGTTTTACTAATGTCTCTAAAGTTTTACTTATGTCTGTAATGTTTTACTTTTGTCTCTAAAATTGTACTTATGTCTCTCTTGCTTTATTTATATCTCTCTTGGTCTATTTGTGTATCTAATGTATTACTTACATGACGATGGCAAGGTTGAATATGATTTTGAAAAGTAATCAGTATTACAGTAAAGATCAATCTATTCAGATTGTTAGTGCTAAGTATACTTGTATAGAGATGTGAAGTGTATATACTAAATGCGGACACGGAAAAAAGAATACGGGATTTGAAAACAAGAATTACAGACATTTGCTAAGAATTAGTTATATAGAACACAAGACAATTATGTTCGCGCGACAGCAAAATAAGAAGCTTGCAGGTTATAAAAGAACCACTTTTGGCAGTGATGAAACGGCATAAACATTATTTGGTTTGATCCTGTAAGAATACACGACTTAATTTCTAAAATAATTTTAAAAGGGACGGTCGAGGATGGAAGGATAAATTCCTGTATCGACAACATCAAGGAATGGTCTAGAGATGGCTTTTTTTACACTCCTCCAAATGACTGAGAATAGAGATGTTTGTTTCGGGGTTTTTTTGTGCTGATATAAATCGGAAATAAATCGGATTCTATTCAGAAACTCTGCACAACTGTTGTTCTACCAGTGACTCCTAGCTACATTTGTCATTCGCAAATCTCTTGGGTGTACTAGTTTTAATGACTATATTATTAATTCTTACGCAATAAAGAAATTTCTGCTTAGGGAATCAACACTGAATCCTAAACATTTGTAGCTGAATGCTGGACATTTTAAAAAAAAATCATCAACTAAATACAAAACTATAAGCATTGGTGATGGATTGAATAAAAGCACGTCTAGTTAAACTATAGCCCTTATAAGTCAAGCAAGTAAAATAATGCTAAACATCATAATGCAAAGAATCAAACAGAAATTAGAGATGGAGATAAATGAAACACAGGCTGGTTTCAGATCGGGCAGAGGAACAAGAGATCACATTCTTAATATGAGATTGATCATAGAAAAGTGTAGGGAATTTTCAACTGACCTGCACATGTGTTTCATAGATTACTCAAACGCGTTCGACTGCGTCCAACACCAGCAACTATGGGAGATAATGAACAGCATGGGTTTCCCAAGACATCTGATTCATCTAATAGAGGAACTTTACCAAGATCAAAAGGCTGCAGTGAAGTTAGAGGACGATCTCTCAGAGTGGTTTGAGGTACAGAGTGGAGTAAGGCAAGGGTGCACACTCTCCCCATACCTGTTCAACATCTACGATGAAAGTATAATGAGGAACGTGAGAGAAGACATACACAACACTGACTACCACGCTTTAAACATAGGTGGATTCCTAATCCCGGAACTACGCTACGCAGACGACACAGTACTTCTTTCAAACGATATAAAGGGATTGGAACAACTAATCAAGAACACAAAGAAATATAGCGAAGCACAAAAATTTTTATTTAAACACGCAGAAAACAAAAATCATGTCAACAGATATAACAACACAACAACCAAAAATCAGAATAGACAATACCGAGATAGAATGTGTGGATAAATTTGAATACTTAGGAGCAAACATCAACGGTGCAGGAGACTGCATGGCAGAAATAAGGAAGAGATTGGCAATGGCATATTGCAAAATAACACGGCTGAAAAACATATAGAAAAACAACAAAATAGAAACGAAAGTGCTGATGTTACGAACTTTTATTTTTCCGGTTGCAACATACGGCTGTGAAACATGGACTCTAAGTAAAACAGCTGCAAAGAAGATCAACGCCTTCGAGCTGAAATGCTACAGGAAGATACTTAGAATATCATGGAAGGATAAAATCAGAAACTCAGATATTATAAACACACTGAATATTCCAGAGTGTTGGTTACTAAACACAATAACAAAAAGAAAACTACGCCTGTTTGGTCATATAAAGAGACATAACTGTTTAGAAAGACAAATAATGGAGGGAAGAGTACCTGGGAAGAGGAGAAGGGGCAGACCAAGAAGACGATGGACTGACGACATTAAAGATAATATGAATACATCGCTAGAAAATGCAAGCCACATCGCCCAAGACAGAGAGAGGTTCAGAGAGTTCATTGGGAAGACAACGTTCTGGAAGGAATACGTCACATGACACTAGTTAAAAAGGGAACTCCAAATATGTGAATATGTATACCTACTCAATACTCTAAATCCTCATGACTGACTGTCTCTTAACACAAATCACATAATGTTGAACTCTAAACATTAATGACTGACTCTACACTATTCACAATAATGATGAAGCTTGTACTCTAAACTCTACTGACTGAGCTGAAACATTCGGTAAAATTACATCAAACCAAAACAAACAAAAAAAAACAAAAAACAAAAATTCTTAAAAAATAATAATTTGGGGGGGGGGGGAGGGGGGGGGTTGTAATATGTGTAATTTTGAAACATTATAAGCAGAATCCCCCACATTGAATGATGACGTCATCGTGGGTTAAAATTGTCCGCTGCATGTGTTCCGTCTTGCGTTAGAGCTAGATCTTAGGTGTATGGTTAGGGGCTAGGGTTATGATTAGGAGTTAGGGATATGAGTTGGGTTAGGTGTTAGGATTAAGTATTAAGGTTAGGTTAGGATTAGGGTTGTTTCTTACTGAACATTTTCTGGAGGTCAATATTTTGCAAGGTATTAGAGAATGACTTCAAAAGTATTGTGTGGATCAGCAACTAGAGCTAAACCCTAACCGTAACACCTAACCGTCACCGCTAATCTTAACCATAAGATCTAACCCTAGCACAAGAAGAAACACATGCGGCTGCCAATTTTATCCCACGATGACGCCATAGTTTAGTGTGTGAAATTCAGCTTGAACAATGTTCTCTGCCATTTTTTCGTTTCCTTACGTTATCTTATAGCGTTCCTTAATAGTGTGTTACGACTACCAAATCGTGCGATAATGATTTCCGCTCTATTTTTTTACCCACAAACCATTGGGGTATGCTATCATTGTACCATAAATTATAATTATTGAATCCTGAACTCTAAACACTAAAGACTGTATCATTGGGTGCAAAGGGAACGCATTTCTCTTCAATACCTGATGGGCTCAGGCGCTATTGGGACAAGGTTGATGGGCTCAGGCGCTATTGGGACAAGGTCGCTCAGCTCGAGAACGCCTTGCTCTCAAACGCGTGGTGTGAGACTCGAACTTGGACGAGGGGTGAATGACACCTCGGCTAAGAAGGCGGAAGAGCCAGGGTCCAACACTTTTGTTGAGTTCTTCCTCTTAACGAAGGAACCAGGCTCACAGAGGAGAAACGGTTCAGTACCCGATGGGCACAGGCACAGTACGTCCAATTACACGAGGCAAGTTTATAGATAGTGGAACACCTCGTGCAAGACAGACGTGAGCAAAAATCATCTGGGCGAAGAGTCACCACACACACGTGCCTGGCGACAGATAGGGAGGCTGTCACAGGCTAGGGTAGCCCACGCGAATTGTCAAGGCATGCCGAAATCGGATGTGCTAGGCCTACAAGGCGCATAACGGTAGCACAATGTAAACACGCTCTCGGCGGAAATCGCGAGATATCCATGCTGGTTACAATGGAGCGAACGCAAATCAAACAAACAACTGTATCTTGAACTATAAACAGTAATAAATGACTCTCGAATTCTAAATCCTAGTGATTGAATCTTGAACTCTATTCACTAATGACTGAATCTTTAAACGCTAATTACTGAATCTTAAACTCTAACTAAACACTAGTGTTTAGAATGGTGCAGTAATTCTGGAGCTTTTGTTAATCCATCAGAGGCATCGATAACATGGTATTTCCCTAAATAATCACATAGTGAACACGTCCACGCCATCGGTTACTTTGAGAGGGGATGTCCTCGAGAGAACCAGCACAATGGAGTACTTGGGGGGGGGGGGGGTCATGTTGGACCGAAGTCTGAGTTTCAAAGATCATGTTGACCAAATAATTGTAAAGGCTTATAAAGGTCTTACGGTGATGAAAATTATGGCTGCTGCTCAATGTGAACAGAGACTTCTATTTCTGATGTAACGGGGATTGGTGGTGGCGGTGGTAGAGTACGCACTGGCAATTCTGACACTGAGTCAGACTCAAACAGAAATATTGGATGGAATCCAGAATGAAGAATCAATTTGCGGTGTACGAGAGATACGGCGGCTCGGGCTATGCGAACCTTCTTGATTGTCCAACTTCGGAACAAAGAATACAAATGTGCAGGGCGAGGGACTACCTAAAATTCACCAGAGGACGTTATACATAGCGTGTGCAGATTAGAGGATCTACTACCTGGTGCCGAATGGAGTCTGGCGTCCTCGGATTATCCAATAGCTTTCGAAGGATTAATAACACTCAATAGAGAGTGCAGGGAATGGTGTCCGACAGTGGGCGAGTCGGGGGTGCTCGCTCTGATCAGTGAGAATTCCAGGGATGGTGATATAATTATATATACAGATGGGTCGGTTGATAGACACATCATGAGTTCCTGAGCTTTCACAGTTCAGAGGTGGGGGGAGACTATCAGAGAGGATAGTGGTGCATTCACTCAGACAGGCAGCATGACAATGGAGATTCTGGCAGTAACCAAAGCTTTGCAATGGCTCTGCTCACAGACTGTCTGCGAGCATGCCTGTATACTCAGTGACTCCATGAACATGATTGTGAAAGTTCAGACGGGGTTCGTTCGAGAACAGTGGCTGGAGGCAGTGAATAATTCCTGTGTGCGTACAATGACTTTTACTATTGTGCCGGGACACGCGGGAGTCCGGGGTAATGAGAGAGCAGACAAGTTCGCCGCCCACGCTGCTACTACGGCTGTTGGTGGAGCGATAGATCGGGTTGACATTTTGAATGCCCTACGGGAAAACGCACGAACAAATGACTGTACAAGTGACGATGACTCTTGTTCCATGATTAGAATAAAGGAGCGTGGTTTGAAATGTGATGTCGCTAGAAAGGAGAGTTTTCGTGGGCGAGAAAGAATGATGGTCAATCAACGACGTACTGTGACCGTCAGTCAACGTGTAATGGCGGATACACTCAAGAAAAGATCTGAGCACCTATGGACTTGTCCAGAGTGCAATGACGATGATCCAACGACTAACTAACTAACTAACTAGTGTTTAATCTTTGCTGACGGCCAAATTATTTACGCTAATTAACGTAGCCCTTTCAACAATTGTGGAGTCAGGAAAGGGTCCCTCAAGTTTGTATTGATGCCTCCATTATTTGCATAAACAAGAGAAAGACAAATCGACAAGACATTGACAATCATAGAGGTATATCCCTGATTTTTATTGCAGTTAAAATCCTAGCTCGAGCTTTGCTAAATAAATTGCAATCACATGTTCATATAGACTTTCTTCCTAAAAGTCAGTGAGGCTTCAGACAAGAATGAGCAACAGTTGGCATGATTTTTACTGCCAGACAACTACAGGATAAATGCATCATGCGGAGCATTGGCCATTACACCACATTCGTAGACCTGACTAACGCCTACGATACCGTCAACCGCGTTAGCATTTGAAAACTCATTTCCAAATTCGGAAGACCAGAAAAATATAAGCATATGGTTCTCAAGATTCATGACCCTATGAAATCAAGTATTCAAGATGACGGCGAACAGTTAAAATCATTTCCAGTGACCAACACTGTTAAACAGGGATACAGTCTGGCTCCGACACACTTTAGCATGGTGCTCTATGCCATGCTAGGTGATGCTCTCTGGTGCAATAGTGCAGGAATCGATCTTCATTATTGATGGTGGACTGTTCAATCTTCGCAGACTCAAGACAAAGACCAAAACTCAGACAAACATTGTTCGGATAAGACCACTATAAGAAGACATAGATTCTGATTCATGTTTAAATTATTGCGTGGTCCCACTCTGATTGTGAATGGGTTTTTCTTCTTCTTCTGTGCTCTCTCTCTGACAACAACCACGAAAGTTCGTGTGACTTCTGTTGGAGAGCGTGACATACGTTGAGATGCTAGTTCCACAGTATAGCTGTGTTGTTTACAACTTGGCTGCTTCAGTATATCGTACATCCGGGCCTCAGCACATCCTTTTTTTCATATCTTTAATTCGGTATATCTATCGATTCTACGTCGTGTTGGTTTATCACTCACTGTGGCCTTGGACTTTTCAGGTCAAAACATATCCCTGGGTGGCAGTCTCCGTGGAGACGTTAGTCGGGGATTCAGGCATGGCCGACTACTCCGATCTCGTGTGAGGTGTTCCGTTGCCAGCGAATTCGTCTAGCTTAATTAGATTTATTGCGTCTGTGCTTCGTTTACTGAACCTTTTCTCTTCGCGAGCATGATTCCGGTATAGTAAAGCATTGACGATAGAGTTAGGCCCGGGTTAATTCGCCCTCTTAGTCGAGGTATCATTCACCAAAATCGTGAACCCATCACCAAAGTCTGTCAACACATTTGTGAGGAACATCACGGCCTAGAAGCTTGTTCTCGAGCTGATCCAATCTCTCAACTCGAGCATGATTCCGGTATAGGAAAACACCGACGGTAGAGTTATTCCGGACCAGTTACGAACACTGGGGACTGAAGTACCTTCTTGAGCTTGAGTTCCCATTTCCTTTTAACGTTTTCACTTTTAGTTTGCACGTAGCACTGCTCTATGGCGCTGTGCTGCCCTCTCATTGTACTCAAAATATTATCTTTTTGACTTTGACTGTTCGTCTAGATATTTGATCATTTCGTGACTGGCCGCCCCTCCACTGCCCGGGCCGGACAGTGACACTACATGTGTTGTCACAGAGGTGTTGGGGGTATTGTTTCTATTTTTGCATTTAATTATCAATCTATCTGCAGCCTCACATCCACGGACCTTAGCCTAAAGGTATTGACAGGAATACAGAAATAGTATCTGCATTTCTATTTCCAGGGTGCACCACGAGGAGGTACTTTTAGGATCTTGGTTGTCTGCTAACCCTGTGTCCGCAAGAGAACAATATGAGACCCTTTGCACTCAAATGGATATTTACTTCACATATCAATTGGTGCCGTGGCCCACTCTGATTAGCAATTGATCTGTTTTTAAGGAAGTAACTATACCTCAATAACAACTCTGTGTAATAATACTACTTATTCTTTTTTCTTCTGTTTTCTTTCTAAAAATCATGCAGATTAGTAGAATAGTGTCCAAAGAACAAAATACAATGTCTGTTGGTTTCCAGGATAGAAGTGATATGGGAGCCATTAGTCCTAACAGATCCATGAGTTCTGGATCACTTTGTCCCTACATCGAATGAGATTGGCAATTACTAAGCAAAAACTTCTTCGTCGCCTCTTACGACATTCATGGAAGGTAAACAGTATCGTTATTTTGTGTTTACCTTTCATAAATAGATCAAACAATTATAGAAATATGTGTTTCGTGTATCAAATATTGAAATAGGAAAACTGATTACAAATAGTTATATTTCGTATATCAATTACTGGCATAGGTATCCTCTGTTTGGGAATATATCTGTTTTTGATGTATCAATTACTGACGTGGGAATGATCTGGTTAGGAATAATTTTGTGGCGTGTATTTATTATTGAAAAGGGACCACTATGATTAGGAATAAATCTGTTTCATGTATCAATTATTCTCATGAGAATATCTGATTATGAATAGATTCCTTTCATGTATCAATTATTGACATGAAAACATGCAAATGGTTAGGAATAGATATGTTTTTATGTATGTTCTAGTAACATGGAAATACGCTGATTAGGAATTTTCACATATTAATTATTGAAATGGGATTTCTTTGATTATGACTAGATATGAGTTTCATGTACCAATTACTGACATGGAAATACAACTATGGGTTATATATGGGCATACATATCTTAGGGCTAATTCTGAGTTTCATGTAGGCTAACAATTATTGACATTGGAATACTCTAACCAAGGTTAGATCGGAGTTTCATCAGCAATATAGTTAACTATAGTTAATTTCTGTTATCATTATTTATTATCAAACTCATGCTGTTTCATATTTTTTAGAAAAAGGATAATAGGTAAAGTTTGCATCATGATTTAATGCTTGGCCGCGAAATTTTCTTAGTTCAGACTGACACATTTGCAGCGTGATTTCCTTGTTCAATTGCCTCTTCCGTCGCGGAACATTACATTCCTTACTTAATTCTGCTGTAAATAGTGTCAAAGAATTTCTCAAGCAATTGATTTGTCTTTTCATGTATAAATGCATTTTTGTGCTTTCTTTGCTTCAGGTACTTGATTTCAGCATATTAGCACAAACGTAAATACAATTTTCAATGTCGACTAGCAGACATATTTGAAGCGGCCAAGTTTATTCATAGTTTGAAGGAAGCGGCTATATTTATTCCGATTTCATCGTTGTATAACCTCTACAAAAATTGAAACCGTGACCTTGTGATGATGCAAGTTGGCAATCGATAATCTGTGATTAACTTTCAGAATAGCGTGACGATGACAGTAATAATGCATATACTTTTAAACAAATTAATCGCTTTAATTTAGCATGACCATAATAGAAAATCAGCAAGTTATAAACTGAACTGGTGAGTTGTTGATTGCATGTATCTTTATTCTGTGTTCGTTCTGAACTCCTACTGTTTACCAAGACGTAGTAGGCTAAATACAACGCCTTGTTTTAATGGTTTTCAGCATTGCCCTGATGTCTGCGACTTTGAACCGGGTATATACACGAGCTCAGATTTGTTTTAGGTCTCATTGACTTTCTATGAGATGGAACATCAAAAACCCAATCTCTAAACCTCCTAACCTGTCACATTTTGCGACCTGCATGGTATACAACAGAGTTAATACTCTCTGCTACCCTTGCGGCCCATGCAGCACAAGGGTTAACATTTGTCCTGAACAGATGAGATTCTTCGCTAGTGTTTGCATTCATTCTACTGTGGGCTTAACATAATACAACACTGTAGATCTCGGAAATACACCAACCCTATTTACATATCATTTGTGCGACCTGTGATGATAATGATTTCTCCTACTTAGGAAGCTCAGATAAACATGTCATTGAAAAAAGGTGGATAAGGTTTGATGTTTGTGAATCCACAGATACACAAGGAATCCATTCCAGACGAAATACAATAAGACGGAGTTGCTTCTCATGTGAACTGGCACAAGACATTGTTTCTTTACACGTGAAATAATGTAAGAGGTGCTGAAGTACATGCGAATTAATATTACATTTTGTTGCTACCTACATGAACTAATGAAAGATGATGTTGATGCATACAAGAACTAATATAAGAAAGCTGTTGATTCTCGTATGATCTAGTACATGACATTGTTACTGCATACAAGAACTAATATAAGAAAGCTGTTGATTCTCGTATGATCTAGTACAGGACATTGTTACTGCATACAAGAACTAATATACGACTTTGCTGCTGCTCACGCGAAGTAATATAAGATGGTGTTGATGTTCACGCGAAGCAATGTAAGATATTGTTGATGTTTAAGGGAAATAATTTAAGATATTGTTGATGTTTAAGGGAAATAATTTAAGATATTGTTGATGTTTAAGGGAAATAATTTAAGATATTGTTGATGTTTAAGGGAAATAATTTAAGATATTGTTGATGTTTAAGCGAAATAATTTAAGATATTGTTGATGCTCCAAATTAACTAATGTTAGAGGTTGCTGATGCTCACATGAAGTAATGTAAGAGCTTGTTGAAGATAAACGTGAAGTAATGTAAGATCTTGTTGGTGCTCACATTAACTAATGTAAGATCTTGTTGGTGCTCACATGAATTATTGAATGAGGTTATGGATACTCACGTAAACTAATGCAAAAGGTTGTTGATGCTCACATGTGAATTAACGCAAGATGCTGCTGATCCTCACAAGAACTAATGTAAAGGATTGTTGATACTATCAGGAGATAATGTAAAATGTTGTTCATACTATCTTGTGAACTAACACAAGATATTCATGCTCACATGAACTAACTCAAGATGTTGATGCTCACATGAACTAACTAACGATGTTGATGCTCACATGAACTAACTCAAGATGTTGATTCTCACATGAACTAATGTAAGATGATCTCATGTGAACCAATGTAAGATGCTGCTGATTCTCACATGAACTATCTCAAGATATTGATGCTCACATGAACTAACTCAAGATGTTGATGCTGACATGAACTAACTCAAGATGTTGATGCTCACATGAACTAATGTAAGATGATCACATGTGAACCAATGTAAGATGCTGCTGATTCTCACATGAACTAACTCAAGATGTTGATGCTGACATGAACTAACTCAAGATGTTGATGCTCACATGAACTAACTCAAGATGTTGATGCTCACATGAACTAATGTAAGATGTTGATGCTCACATGAACTAATGTAAGATGTTAATGCTCACATGAACTAATGTAAGATGTTAATGCTCACATGAACTAATGTAAGATGTTAATGCTCACATGAACTAATGTAAGATGTTTATGCTCACATGAACTAATGTAAGATGTTGATGCTCACATGAACTAATGTAATGTTGATGCTCACATGAACTAATGTAAGATGTTAATGCTCAGATGAACTAATGTAAGATGTTAATGCTCACATGAACTAATGTAAGATGTTGATGCTGACATGAACTAACTCAAAATGTTGATGCTCACATGAGCTAATGTAAGATGCTCTCATGTGAACCAATGTAAGATGCTGCTGATTCTCACATGAACCCATGTAATTGTTGGATGTGTGTGTGTAGGAAATTAATGTAGCCTTGTGGTCATCATCATCAATTTCCTTTAGCACTGAAGTTAGCGCATAGGTCAGAGGTCTGATCTCTCCAATTCTGTCTGTTCAAAGTTATTCTGCGTAGTTTTTCAATAGTATGGACATTAATTGTTTTACTTTCTCCAAGTATTGTTCTTCTGGGTGTTTCTTTTGGTCTACCCTTGGCTCTTGTGCCTGTACGTATTGATTCATGAGATTGGTGGTTTATACTGTTGATGTCTGAGCGTAGGATATGCCCGATGTAGGACCAACGGCGTTTTCTAATAACATCTGAGATGATGTTTTTATGTGTCTTTTCTCTGATTTTATAATTTGATTTGAATTCACTCCAATTGGTGTTATATATCATACGAAGACATTAGTTCTCGGAACTCCGTAGTTTATTTTCTGAAGATAAAGAACTTTTCCAGCTCTCATATCCATAAAACAGCACCGGAATAATGCATGAATTAAATGAGCGTATCTTCGTGAGTGTGCTGATTGACTTTGACCTCCTAATATTATTAAACAGTCTGTTAAATGCCTTAGATGCTAATGCAGTACGAGTTGTAATTTCTGTCATGACATCACCGCCGAGTGTTAATTTGTTGTCTAGATAGGAAAATGTGTGTAATTTTTCAAGTTATTGTCCATTTAAATTAACTGCGTTAAGTGAACCGGTGAAGTCTATCATTTTTGTCTTTGATGAATTGATCTGGAGACCTATTTGGCCTACGATGAGTTTTAATGTATCAGTATTTATTTGTGCTTCTTCTTGATTTTCACTCAATAATGCAAGATCATTGGCAAAATCAAGATTTTCTAGTGTTGTTTTATTTATCAATTTAATTCCTAAATTTACGTTCGATGTGCTTTTTCACATTGCCCAAGTAATTGCGATATTGAATAGCTGTGGTGACATCGGATAGCCTTGTTTAACACCAGTAATCACAGGGAACAAGTCTGAATTGTCTTTTTCTATTCTAACCCAGTATTTTGAGCTGAATGATAGATTGTTTTTTTAACTGCCCAAAGAGTTAAATGTCATTGAAGACTTTTTGACAATCAACAAAGTTTATTATGAAATTGAATCTAAATTCTAAACATTCTTTAATTATTGTTCTAAGAGTAAATATATAGCCTTGTGGTGAAGCACGTCAATTTCACCATTGGACACAATTCCATTTTGGTTATATATGGACGTGTTGTCATACAAAATATAGGACGTGGAAGTAAAAATAATCTTGTGACAACGATCCGAAACACTTTAGCAATACTTGTTAACATTATAATCTTATTTGCAACTACCATAGAGTAACACGTCTTTTGTTCGATGTTAAAATATGATACCTAAATAAAAACAAGTCGAACTATCCAAAAATTATGTTATATTCACATCCAAATCCGAACAGTCATCACGGTTTTTTTAAGGAGGTAATCAATTGCGTATGAAAACTGTTCTGTGACGGTACATACCCCTTCCTATATTTTCGGAATCTCTTTCTTAAACAGTTTCCATCTTCATAATAGATATGGACAACATACAAGGTTGTAATGGATCGTGCAGGAATTCCCTGCATGAACACTCTCATCTGTCAGCGATGCTAACTAACGAAACCTCACATCTATTTCTCTAACATGGATAGGGAAATTGAGCCGTTTAGGGTAAGTGACTAGACTGCAGATCTGTGTGTCCCATGATTGACACGAGACCACATGATAGACACGAGACCACAAGATTACCATCAGACCACATTATTGACAGTTCACGTTAAAACAGGTGGAACTTATTGATAAAAGTGTTGAAATGTCTCATTTTAATTCAGATATACCAGCTTTGAAGCCCGTAGATAAAGTGGGAGCAGGGGAGAATCTAGCGTTCTATACCCACCACATGCCGCCACGATTAGTTCAACACACACCACACGTCGCTACGCTTAGTTCAACATCCACCAAACGTCGCCACGCTTAGTTCAACACCCACCAAACGTCGCCACGCTTAGTTCAACACCCACCAAACGTCCCCACGAATAGTTAAACACCCACTAAAGCCGCCACGATAACTCCCAATACAGGCCATCACGCTAAGTTCAAAAATCCATCACACGCCGCCTGCCTTGCTTGGAAGCAAAAACAATTCCAATTTGAAAATGAATCAAGGAAACAGGGTAAGTACACCCCTTCCCCCACATCCATTTCCCCTAACAGTTATTCTAAAATATGATATACAAATACAAAATAGGATACACAATTAGTCAAATAAGACAATTTTTAATTCTTGTGCGTAAACCACCCTCTGCCACGTTACCAAAGCCATTTTTTTACAGGCCTTGTCCGCTAATCTGTCAATGTCACGACATTGAGGTCTAGGAGCTTCATCATTTCACACCAGTTGTGAAAATCATCCCAGTTGCAAATACTTGTATAATTTCGCCAGCTCAAAATGTCTCAACGATTTGGCAATATCGATGTACGAGTACAAACTATATGTATAGCGTTTCACGGATCTCTAAGTTGGGTCCAGACAATTCATAAGTAGTTTATAGATGTGAGGAATTTAGAGTGTTTGCTGCAGAATGCAATCAATGCAACAAGCGGAACCAACTGTCAGAACTGTCTTACTGGCAGTTTAGGAATATTATGAAATTATAATTTTTCCTTTTTGTTGTCTTCCAGATGTAATTTTTTGTTTTATCTGTTGACTTCTCTATACAGAGTTTTACTAATTGTGTATGAACCTGTGGTTGGAGGGGTGCGGAAGGTGAATGTTCTAATTCTGTTGCTAAACTTTAGTACGTATAGTTATATAGATCAGTCAGTCAGTTAGTTCCTCATTTGCCAAGTTTGGCACATAGGGCGGATGTCATAATTCTCCATGCATGTCGGCCAGTTGCTAGGGATTGCAGGTCTTGTGCAGTTATATCTGTTGATTTTAGTTCATTCATAAGAGTTCTTCGGCGCGTTGTTTTTGTTCTTCCCTATTTTCTTTAACCCGTCTGGTGTCCACATGAAAGATTGTCGTGGAATTATATCTTCCTTCATTCTAAGTATGTCGCCGATGTGTGTCCACCGGCGTTTTCTGATGATGTTCGTCACATATTCTTGTTTTGTCTCCTCTCTTAGTATGTCGTTTGATTTTAAGTCTTTCCAATTTGTATTTGTGATTTTTCTGAGGCAAAAAAATGATACTTATTATATAGATACTCATAGTTATATATTTAAATAACAATTACATAACACATTTCACAGGATTCTCCCTAACCATCCAATTTCAAAATTAAATGAACCCTTTGACACTTCTACCCTACAGACAGAGAACACTAATTATCTACTTTTTTATGTATACTTCTTTCATAATACTGCTCTGTACCTGTGGTGAGTGGTGAGTGGTGAGGGTGGTGAAGGAGTTCATTGTTATTAAAATGTAGTATTTTATGGGAAGATGTGCTGGCATGCTTATAGACACAATTATAGACATATATTATATTAATATAATTTAGCGGAGATCATGGCGGAGGCTGTGACATTGGAGTGGATCGGTTCACGAAAGGCAGTGCGGATCTGTGTCCTGAGTGACTGGATAATTATGATTAGTAAAGTACAGAAGGGTGTCGTTCGTGCGCAGTGGACTGGAATATTGAGAGGTTCGTGGTTGGAGACGGTAATTCTTATTTTCGTGAGATGGCATGTGGAGGTGGACACGACGTGGATGGTGATTCTTGTTTAAAGGCTGGATTTAAGGAACAGAGTTTGTGGTATGGGGTAGCAGGAGGGAAGCAGTTTTCGGGTCGTGGATAAATGGCGTTTGGTGAGCGTGAATCCGGAGCTGTCAGCAAAGGTGTGATGGTGGATAAACTCAGGGAGAGATCGGAGCACCTATTGACTAGTTCAGAGTGCAGTGGTGATGACTGACGATTAAATAACTAAAACCGACAACCCAAATTAAGAGTCGTTTCCTCTCTCACGTCCGTATTTTAATAAGTGTGTGCTGATAAGTTACTCTCACTACGATACACTGACCGTCTCAGGCCACATGCATTACGTGAGAGGAGAAATTCCTCAGTCGGTTATAAGTCTTGTAATATTTAAATGTGTGATTTTAGTATGGACAATTTGTTTAAATAAAAATGATTTATATTATTTCTTTACGTTTATTTAAGAGTGTGTAGTTTAGAAATGTGTACTTAAGCGGCCTCTGGCCCTTGTCGTAACATTTAGTTTGACCATAATTATTCCAGAAAATACATTTAAATTAAAAAAATGGTTTTTTTAATAAATTGTTTCTTTAAGTTAATTTCATAATATAAACAGTAAATTTAACACGGATTAAACCACCCTAATGCACTCGTTTCATAAACACCAAGAACTATATAGTAATACGTTTTAGAACCCTAATATTACATTTTATGCGATTATTATAGGTAAGAGATGTGTACTTAAGCGGGTTTTGTCCGTGGTTGTAATCTCAGAGAACAACGAGGTATATATATATATATATATATATATATATATATATATATATATATATATATATATATATATATATATATATATACACAAAGGACAGATAACTATAGGAAAGAAAGATATTTCATAATATTCATAATTAGCTATTAAAGTAAGCCGGTTCCGGTTGACAGTGCCGGGTGTTGGTTACTTCGATTACGACGATCGTGTTGCTCCGCCGTAACAACTTAAGATTTTTCTCATATACAACTACTTACATTTTCTTGACATCTGCTGTTTACTTCTTATTCTCTGTCAAGCTTGGAAGCTTATCAGAAATAAAACAAATTGTGTTGGTAGCCCATCATGGCGTGAAACTGCATGGCATGTGACAATAGTAATAAAACACATATAACACATGAAAATGTGAACAGATATGTCATGTTATGATAGTTATAACACACAAGTAACCCATTATTACTATATTCTTCCACCCAAAAAAAGATACACAACTTGCAGTTACCTTTATAAAAGATAATTTCTAATTAGACATCATTCAGCCTGTCGATTGTGCCCATCTGTTAATTATCGTCTTGTGGTTACCTGAATTGTTCACCTGTTATTTAACGTCTTGTGGTTACCTGAATTATCCACCTGTTAATTAATGTCTTGTGGTTACCTGAATTGTCCACCTGTTATTTAACGTCTTGTGGTTACCTGAATTATCCACCTGTTAATTAATGTCTTGTAGTTACCTGAATTGTCCACCTGTTATTTAACGTCTTGTGGTTACCTTAATTGTCTACATGTTAATTACCGTCTTGTGGTTACCTGAATTGTCTACCTGTTAATTAACGTCTTGTGGTTACCTGAATTGTCTATATGTTAATTAACGTCTTGTGGTTACCTGAATTGTCTACCTGTTAATTAACGTCTTGTGGTTACCTGAATTGTTCACCTGTTAATTAACGTCTTGTGGTTACCTGAATTGTCTACCTGTTAATTAACGTCTTGTGGTTACCTGAATTGTTCACCTGTTAATTAACGTCTTGTGGTTACCTGAATTGTCTACCTGTTAATTAACGTCTTGTGGTTACCTGAATTGTTCACCTGTTAATTAACGTCTTGTGGTTACCTGAATTGTCTACCTGTTATTTAACGTCTTGTGGTTACCTGAATTGTCTACCTGTTATTTAACGTCTTGTGGTTACCTGAATTGTACTGAATTGTGACATGGTGGAAACTTAAGGAGGCCTGAATGCCGAACGATTCGTCGTTGAAATTGTTCGTCCTATCGTCCTTCCAATTTTGACTGCACAAGGGTTGATTTTTCAGTAGGATAACGCTTGACTTCACGTGGCACAACTTACAACCCAGTTCTTCGCTGACAACAACATCATTGCCATTCTTTGGGTAACCATGTCATCAGACATCAACCTAATAAATAGGGGTGTACCGGATTTCGGCTCCGGCTCCGATAAATCCGGAATCCGGCCATTTTTACAAATCCGGCTCCGGTCCAATTTTGTCGGATTTAGGCCGGATTTGTGTTGCCGTGCCAGATGAATTTTCTGTACATGTTTCATGAGGTCAAGCACAGTAGCACTTTAAGTTTACTATTTCTCGCAGATGTAAATAAGTATCCTTTTTAAAAAAATTTCATTTTGAATTTTAATGGTACATTACTTCTTGAGTTTGTGGGACTTGAATATTTCGAGTTTTCGTAAATTTCTTTGGTCCTGCCGATAAAATAAAATGGGATGAAAATGTAAATCATACAGCGCCGTTTGGGATTACTTCAAGGTTAAAGACGATGATTCAAAAAAAAAAAAAATTGGTAGCATATCCTATCCAGGACGTAGCTATGAACCCAGCATTTGTTGGCTGTGGTGATTTTCTAGGCAATATAAATACGTTCAGTAGGTTGCCATTGCTTTCTGAACGGTCCGGATGAACAATTGCCTGTGGTGAGGATTCAACGAAGGTAATATGTAAGTTTTGTATCAAACAGTTCTTGCGTGGACGATCAGATCGCCCCAAAGGTTTCTCAACATCATCAATGCAGACCCATTTGCGATCGATGCACAGGAAAAGCTATGACGAAATGATGTAAAAGAAAGCATCACTGGAGGCAAGTGTATTGGCGACCACATATATGATGAATCTGGGATCGTGTTTGCACAAAGCAAGCAGCAGTACCCAGCAGTCAATTATGCAGGCATGGGGCGGGTCAAAATTTGGGACGTCACAGTCCCAATGCTAAACACATT
Organism: Meghimatium bilineatum; assembly: GCA_034231615.1. Taxonomy (NCBI): domain Eukaryota; kingdom Metazoa; phylum Mollusca; class Gastropoda; order Stylommatophora; family Philomycidae; genus Meghimatium; species Meghimatium bilineatum. The sequence goes on along the minus strand of CM067312.1, from coordinate 32,654,240 downwards.
CATGCTGCCGTAGCCCGAATGATAGCCATAGATATGGAGCCTTTTGAAGTAGTTGAACGACCAGGTTTCAGAGAGCTGATGCATACAATGGAAAAAAGGTTTGAATTGCCTTCAAGAAAGTACATTGCTGAACATGTCATTCCTGACATGTGTAAACGTCTGAAGGTAAAAATTGCAGCAATGATATCTGACACTGATTACATATCATTCACAATAGATACGTGGACAGATGAACACACCAGTCAGTCATTTACGGGCACCACTGGACATTGGTTAACAGAATCCTTCGTTCACCGCAGGGTAGTCTTCCATTGTACCGCATGTGATGAACATCATACGGCCACAAACGTGCTTGCACATTTTGAAATGATGCTGGATAAGTGGTCAATTGCACGTGAGAGGTGCCATGTTGTTGTGAGAGACAATTGCATTCAACATTGCCAAATGTTTTCGTGATGGCAGCTATTCAAGTTTTGGATGTTTTGCACACACACTGCAGTTGTGTGTGCGTGATGGCCTCTTGAGTATAAAGTATGTTGCAGACATCATCATTACTGGAAGAAATCGGTAGGACATTTCAAATACGCTTCTTCAGGAACCAGACGTTTGCATGAACTTCAAAATGAATTAAACCTACCACAACATCAGCTTATCCAGGACGTGATAACACAATGGAACTCAACGTTTTATATGCTACGACGTCTGTTAGAACAACAGAGCAGCACCAGTCTGTTAGTTTGATCCTTTCGTGCTGCAAGCGACACATAGGGCAGAGGTTTTGGTTATCCATATGATGCAGTCCGCTGCCTGCAGCTTCAGTTCTTGGATGGTCTTACAACCTATTAATTCCCCTTCTTTAAGAATGGTGTTTTAAGGGTTGTTTTAGGTCTTCCTCTTTTTATTTTACCCTCATGTGACCACATAAGAGCTTGTTGGTTTATTCTGTTTACATCTAGTCGTAAAACGTGACCAGGGTATTTCCATCTTCGTTTTCGTATGATGTTTGAAACATACTCTTGGTGAAACATAATCAGTCTGTACTGTGTTGAAATTGATTCGGTAACTGGGCTAACGGCACAGCAGTGGGCAGTAACGGAGAATGAGGTAGCTACTTTGGCCCCATTTGAAGAACTCACGCGTAAAATAAGTGCAGCTCAGGCACCAATATCATTTGTGATCCCATTAGTGAAAACACTCATGGCTTTCCTCCAGAAAGAAGGTAGTGATGCTGGGATCAAAACTATGAAAGCAGCCCTGTTTGAAGCTGTTAGCAGCAGATTTGCAGACATTGAATCTAACAGTATTTACACATCTGCCACACTACTGGATCCTCGATTCATACTGTGCTTCTTCTCCGAACGCGGCAGAAGTGATGCACGAGCCCGTCTCTGATGTTAGCAGCTTAGTCCATTATTCATTCAGCAAATAGTCAGTGCACAGGATCCATCAGCTACTAGTAGTAGTACTAGCGTTTTGACTTCTGTGAGCACTACCACACAGTACGAGTCCAGCCTATGGAGCTGTATTGACACAATTGTCGAAGAAAATTCCACGACAGATCGTTCTGCAAGTGCCGAAGACAACAGCATTAACACTGAGGTGACACAGTACCTGTCAGAGCCACTTCACACTCGACAGTCAGATCCAGTGTCATGGTGGCATGCCAATAAGCAATGATTTCAAAGTATGGCTAGACTGGCGCAGGCATTTCTTGCACTACCACATACAAGTGTGCCATTGGAACAGTACTGCAGGAGACATTAACACTAATCATCGTAGTAGCCTTGTACGACAAAACTTCACAGCCATAATGAAGGCTGACTGACTGAAATAGTGAAAGTACTGAATGAATGTATTTCATTAAATTAAGTATGTTCAATGTACTGTTGTGAGTTGTAACTCAGCTGTCAAACTGCCAACTGAAAACAATGTGAAAACTAAAAACTGAAAACTAAAATTACTAAATTGGAATTATGTGCTTATGTATTATGTTTCATCTTGAACTTATGGAACTTAATATTACTTATTCTAATGTAAATGTGATTATTTTATATTTAAATGATTTAATATGAGTATATGTCATCTTTGTCATGTCTATAGTAAGAAACTGCAGTAATGAACAGTCGAGTGACTACACTCACCTAAGTCAAGTGATGTAGTACATTATTCAACTCTTATTTTCTTTTAATTTGCAAATCCGGCTCCTGCCGGATCTCACTTTACAAATCCGGCCAAATCCGACTCCGGCCGGATTCCAAAAATTTGAATCCGGTACAGCCCTACTAATAAAACACTTATGGGATGAACTCGACAGGTGACTCCACCAGCGAGAGTCTCCAGTCAAAAGCGAGAGTCTCGACAGATGACGCCAGTTTATCTCCGACATTTGTCTCTTGCACTGTGGAAAGAGTGAGCGGCCATCCCACAAATCCAACAGTTTCAACGGCTAATCGGATCGATGTCACGCAGTTGTCGTTCTCTGATAGAGGCCATACACATTACTGAAACGGAGGCCTCGTCGCAAAGAATAGAAGTCTAAACTAAATGTAATAACATCGTTTCATTGTTACAGTCTGAAAGTTTCTTCATGCCAAAGTTGAAACATTAATTCCGTAAAATAAAATTGTGGTACACATTTGAAATTAGGTTCCCATTATCACTGCAATAGCGTTTGCGTTTTTTTAAGGCAGTATAGAATATGTATGTCGTGTGATAATAGTGATAACACTCAAGTAATCCATAATTCAATTATTATAAATGTAATAACACTCAAGTAATCCATAATTCAATTATTACAAATGTAATAACACACAAGTAATCCATAATTCAATTATTACAAATGTAATAACACACAAGTAATCCATAATTCAATTATTACAAATGTAATAACACACAAGTAATCCATAATTCAATTATTACAAATGTAATAACACACAAGTAATCCATAATTCAATTATTACAAATGTAATAACACACAAGTAATCCATAATTCAATTATTGCAAATGTAATAACACACAAGTAATCCATAATTCAATTATTACAAATGTAATAACACACAAGTAATCCATAATTCAATTATTAAAGATATAATAACACACAAGTAATCCATAATTCAATTATTACAAATGTAATAACACACAAGTAATCCATAATTCAATTATTACAAATGTAATAACACACAAGTAATCCATAATTCAATTATTACAAATGTAATAACACACAAGTAATCCATAATTCAATTATTAAAAATATAATAACACACAAGTAATCCATAATTCAATTATTAAAAATATAATAACACACAAGTAATCCATAATTCAATTATTACAAATGAGCAGTGACTGAACCAATGGTATTCATTTTTTTTTTCAACTTCAGATAATAATAAACAAACATTTTTGGAGAAGAGTGATCATGAACCAAGATTATTTATCTCCCCCTGGAGGCTGTGCAGAATTCCAACCTCTTTCAGCATTTCTTTTTCATCGCGGATTGAGAAAGTGTGTCATTTTCAGATGGATGTTTTTTCTGTGACAACGGTAATGTGTGAGTGGATGGTTTCAGTATGGGGGGGGGGTGAGGGGGTTTAGTTTCTCATTGATTTACAATCTGACTGTTGCTCTAGCATGTGTTTGATGTCTTATTTTATTTACTGTTGTTTACTGGTAGAGCTGAAATTGATGAATGCAAAATATGCCGTATCTGAAAACTTCTTTTGCAGGCTTGTTCAGTATTTGCTCATATGTTTGTCTCTATCCAAGGAGTTGCGAGGACCTTGCTCTTACTTCAGTTGTGTGGTTTCTCGAGGCTGTCTTTCGTATCCAGGTGACTTCGGTTTTCGGCTTAGTGCATTGCCTATTGAAGAAACCTACTCGGAGGCAGTGTATGCCACCAGAAAAGCCGGTAGTTAACCTGACTGTACTCACCGTGTATCTTTCATCCGACGATGTATCTTCACCCATTCCTGCAGTTCCATAAGTCGCAGACCTAATGTGTTCTGTATGTGCCGTTTGAGAACCGGCGACAGTTGAATGAACTTAACGTTGATATAATTTCCTATGTGAAGTGCTGCTTCCTTAACACGCCAGGGGGTATGGGATTTGAGCTGTAAATTTCTCACGCACTTACTTCGTCCTCTTGTGATGGTTTTCCAAACCATGTACAGTTCTCACTCTTCGCCATTGCGACTATCGCCCAAAGAAGTATGCAGATTGCGCCTATCCTGGACCAGGAGCTTCTCAGTCGGCCAACAAATCTCGAGTAAGAAATACTTAATTTCCCTGTTACCTTCAGCACTAAACCCAATAATCTCTGTAGGAACCGTATTGGACAACAACGCCAGTCGAGTCAGAATAGGTTTACTACGTTCTCAATGACAAGGATTTCTTCCTCGCCTAAGTTACCCACACCGTCCAGCGTCCTAGTCTCAACATTGTTTCGGACACAGAGTGTGAGCAGTATGTGCTCTCCGACATTAGCTCGACGCGTTTTCCTTGTGCAATAGGGAGTTGTCTTCAGAAAGTTTTTCTCCATAATCAGGAATGCATGCACAAGTTCACGTTACTAATACATCAATCATGGCTCCTACTTTGAATAAGGTCTGTCGTGGTGAGACGTTTGGGATTTTGTGTGGTCACGACTTTGAACAACACTTTAACCGATATGCCACGTGCTGGACAAATGATATTTCGTTGCCACACTATCATTTCCACATACACTACTCTGCCACTCTATCGTGTCCTATACGCAATGTTACTACTTTATCGTTTCCCATACACTACATTGGCACACTATCGTTTAACATACAAAAACTTGCCAGTTTATTGTTTCCATACATGACTTTGCCACTTTATCGTTTTCTATGCACAACGCTAGTTCGAAGAAGACAATTAAAAGATCAACAAAGGCTTTATATTGACCTGCCAGGAGATGGGAGAGCTAACATTATTTAACAATACTTTTTCACTTTCATAGTCCCACTTGAATTCTCTAGTGAGCAGAACAATGATTTTACTATATTTCCAGCAGAATGTTGACATTACAGGAAATACAAGTTGTGTAGATGTATTATATGCGCCAAACTCCGACACATTCGACTTGGTAACTAAAATTTTCACAACACTTAGCGCGTATAACAATGTCTGTAGTAGGTCAGTCATATCTCTCAACCTTTTTGAAAGCATTTCCGGTACTGCACCCTGGTCGTAAATCTGAATGCAAACAACAATAAAATTTGCGTGAACTATAGTTGTTATCTGTGTCAATGACGACATGCCCACAGACCACAATCCCCCCTTCCTCTTCCCAAATCAGCAATCCTTAATAGCTTCTTACAACGTCTCTGGCAGATGACTGATATTGCTCATTTTCAGAAACCAGCAAGATGCGCTTTCTATGATTTTAATTTGTCACAAATCCACAACGATTCACCGAAGGAACTTAATGATTTAAAAATCAAATATAATACATCCCAGAAGGAAATTAATAATACGAAAGAGGATTTTATAATCCATATAATTTTTTTAATAACCCATTCGAACGTGAGGCGGATTTAGTTCAGTATGGGAAAATCATGAACATGGTCAATATAAGGAAGAACTGTCAACAGCACAACTACAGAGTATACTTCAAGTAGTTTTTAAACATTATAATGCATTTAATTGGAGAAATTTCTGTCAGAATCAGAGATAAAAACATAATACCGATTGGATAAGAACACAGAAACCGATGATAAAATATCACAAGTTCAATCAACGCGTGTACAACTGCACGAAAACAAATTTCGCAGATGTCAATTGATGACACACTTGAAAACACAAGAGAAAAACATATTTTAATAACATCGAGATCAAATTGTCTAATTCCCCTATTCAAAATACGTGCTTATTTCTGGAAAGGTCACAACCATTTTTTCTAAGAATGCTACACTTTTTTAAATGTGCAGTTATATAGAAGAATTAATGCCAAAATTGGTTATACTTAGAGGTCAGACGCAACATGTTAATGGCATGATGCAAGTAGAACATATTAACACCACAGTGCATATAAAACATATACAATCATAGTGCAATTACAAACTGTTAAAACCATATTCAAGAACAACTTAATGACACCATCATGCAAGTACAACTTATTAAGTCCATAGTACAAGGATAATATAATGACACCATCGTACATATATACTATATTAACACTATAGTGCAAGTACAACCTATACATATAGTGCAAGTACAACCTATAAATATGAAAGTGCAAGTACAACCTATAGACACCATAGTGCAAGTACAACCTATAGACACCATAGTGCAAGTTCAACCTATAAATATCATAGTGCAAGTTCAACCTATAAATATCATAGTGCAAGCTCAACCTATAAATATCATAGTGCAAGCACAACCTATAAATATCATAGTGCAAGTTCAACCTATAAATATCATAGTGCAAGTTCAACCTATAAATAACATAGTGCAAGTTCAACCTATAAATATCATAGTGCAAGTACAACCTATAAATATCATAGTGCAAGTACAACCTATAAATATCATAGTGCAAGTACAACCTATAAATATCATAGTGCGAGTACAACCTAAAGACACCATAGTGCAAGTATACCGTATTAAAACAAAGGAGTAATTACAACCTATTAAAACAATAGTGTAATTACCACCTATTAAAACAATAGTGTAATTACCACCTATTAAAACAATAGCACAAGTACAACATATTAACTCCATAGGGCATATGTTTTAAAAAATAGTGCTAGTACAAAATTGTTGTTGGTCCATCACAATTGGTGAGGACCATTGGTTTTTTAACAAATGGTCATGAACACTTGAAATTCATTTAGAATTATGTCCTTAACCATGTGTCTGGCCGTAACTGGCTACTAAGCCCTATTCTGGCGCCGAATGTCCTTGGACGAGAATGTTGGCAATTGAAGACTTCTTTCCAGAATTAATTGGGATTTCATTTGTTTCGTACGTAATTTTTGTCTTCCTTTTCGTTGGCTAATATACGTATATACTTGGATCCACAAGCTAATAATAGCCAAAGTCGACACACGAAATCACTGAAATCATTAAAATGGGCCTTTAAGGTCATGTTAACGTGTTTTGTGCATATGTCATACATTATACACGGCAAACCGGTCATGCTTGGGCAATTCTGGCATGGGATGATTACTGTAGGTATGTTAACGGCATGCCCCAAGTTCAACATATGAGCACCATGCTACAAGTACAAGATATTAATACTATATTAACACTATATTAACATTATATTAACATTATATTAATACTATCTACTAATACGTCTGTAGCACTAATGTATATATTCTACGTCCTTTTTCTCTCGTATCACTTTCTCTATGTTCGTCCTGGTCGCGTCGTGGCTGGTTTGCAGGATCGCGATACATGTGCCCTTTGGCTCTATCCGATTCCCCTTTGGTTCACTTTGACCCTACTGAGGACCGGTTCACCTTACTTTGCGCCCCTCCTTTTTCCCATTAAATATGTACGGGCTTGTCTTACGTCTGTTTATTCTCTATTGCTTTTACCAGCACTAGTCGTTCGTACTTTTATGTACTGACTTGAGTCCTCGAATCTGTCCATGTTATATCTTCCCGTGACTTTGGACAGCGCGTATTTGGTAGAGTTCAGTGTGTTAACAGGTCATTTCACTATCATTGGTCGCATGTCCACATTACGCTATGAAACTCGGCCTCTACATACGTCTTTCTCTACAGGCCTTCAGCATAGCACTCAGTTCGGACATTTTAACATATATTTAATTTCCATTCCATCCGTTTCTACACTTTACATTTTATCGTTTTCATTCCATCCGTTGTTGTTTTTTCCATGTGTTTTCCCTCCTTATCTTACTGCTTGTGCCTTCCTCTCATACTATTTCCCTTGCCATGCATATCTACTTGTGCTTCTCCCACCCTCTACTCGCTTCGCTCCTTCTTGTCTTCCTATCACCATCATATACCAAATGTATGTCTATGTAAAATATGTTGTATGTCTTCTTATATTTGTCCTGATGAAGGCTTTGTAGTTGAAATGTCGTCAGTCATTGTATCTCGCTGCTAGTTTATTTTATTGACTAATTTTGATAACACCAACAGAGCGCCGAAGCCTAGTTCATAGTGAGCTTGCTTGCTAGCACCGGGATAACAGAGTGTCAGGTTCAAATGCACGCTCGGGCAAAAAAATTGATTTATCGGACACAACCACTCCTCTGGTGGACTCAGCTGTACATACTTACCTGACGCTTTAGTTAGGAGAGATTAAAAACAATGAGGAGGGGAACTAGAATCCCAATCTAATAGTTGCTGCGTTTTAGTACATGAAGATTTAATTTCATCCTCGACGGCAGATGGCCGCAATGGGACCTATCTTTTTTTTAAAATTGGTAACACATATACTTATTTCTGTTCATTTTTACCAGCTGGTAGGAACATGGACCAGTTCTGTACGGCTGGCCGACTATACTATCTGAGTGTGGTGATCAGTGGGTAGGTACATGAACTAGTTCTGTACTATACCATTTTATGCCGGAAATGTTCTGGCCGACTATAATATCAATATGGCTACAGATGTCCACTGATCAGTGGAGGTAGTAAAAAACAAACCCCTGAATGTATTATTAACTACCAACGCGGAAGTCAGATGTATCGGGTACAATTGTACCACTAACTGCACGATACTGGTATATTAGTGGTCAATTTACCATTGACGTGTGTAAAACGGAGATTCGGCGTATTTCTGTTCTCTCTGGACAACTTCTTTTCTCTCATCTGGTTGAAAATCTTGTAGGATCATTGTCCTACTAGACGAGAGATCGGGTTGGAAATCTTGTAGGATCATTGTCCTATTAGACGAGAGATTGGGTTGGAAATCTTATAGGATCATTGACCTACTAGACGAGAGATCGGGTTGGAAATCTTGTAGGATCATTGTCCTATTAGACGAGAGATTGGGTTGGAAATCTTATAGGATCATTGACCTACTAGACGAGAGATCGGGTTGGAAATCTTATAGGATCATTGACCTACTAGACGAGAGATCGGGTTGGAAATCTTATAGGATCATTGACCTACTAGACGAGAGATCGGGTTGGAAATCTTATAGATTCATTGACCTACTAGACGAGAGATCGGGTTGGAAATCTTATAGGATCATTGACCTACTAGACGAGAGATCGGGTTGGAAATCTTATAGGATCATTGACCTACTAGACGAGAGATCGGGTTGGAAATCTTATAGGATCATTGACCTACTAGACGAGAGATCGGGTTGGAAATCTTATAGATTCATTGACCTACTAGACGAGAGATCGGGTTGGAAATCTTATAGGATCATTGACCTACTAGACGAGAGATCGGGTTGGAAATCGTGTAGGATCATTGACCTACTAGACGAGAAATCGGGTTGGAAATCTTGTAGGATCAGTGACCTACTAGACGAGAGATCGGTTTGGAAATCTTATAGGACCAGTGATCTACTAGACGAGAGATCGGGTTGGAAATCGTGTAGGATCATTGACCTACTAGACGAGAGATCGGGTTGGAAATCTTATAGGATCATTGACCTACTAGACGAGAGATCCGATTGGAAATCTTGTAGGATCATTGTCCTACTAAACGAGAGATCGGGTTGGAAATCTTATAGGATCATTGACCTACTAGACGAGAGATCGGGTTGGAAATCTTATAGGATCATTGACCTACTAGACGAGAGATCGGGTTGGAAATCGTGTAGGATCATTGACCTACTAGACGAGAAATCGGGTTGGAAATCTTGTAGGATCAGTGACCTACTAGACGAGAGATCGGGTTGGAAATCTTATAGGATCATTGACCTACTAGACGAGAGATCGGGTTGGAAATCTTATAGGATCATTGACCTACTAGACGAGAGATCGGGTTGGAAATCTTATAGGATCATTGACCTACTAGACGAGAGATCGGGTTGGAAATCGTGTAGGATCATTGACCTACTAGACGAGAGATCGTGTTGGAAATCTTATAGGATCATTGACCTACTAGACGAGAGATCGGGTTGGAAATCGTGTAGGATCATTGACCTACTACACGAGAAATCGTGTTGGAAATCTTGTAGGATCAGTGACCTACTAGACGAGAGATCGGGTTGGAAATCTTATAGGATCATTGACCTACTAGACGAGAGATCGGGTTGGAAATCTTATAGGATCATTGACCTACTAGACGAGAGATCGGGTTGGAAATCTTGTAGGATCATTGACCTACTAGACGAGAAATCGGGTTGGAAATCTTATAGGATCATTGACCTACTAGACGAGAGATCGGGTTGGAAATCTTATAGGATCAGTGACCTACTAGACGAGAGATCGGGTTGGAAATCTTATAGGATCATTGACCTACTAGACGAGAGATCGGGTTGGAAATCTTATAGGATCAGTGACCTACTAGACGAGAGATCGGGTTGGAAATCTTATAGGATCATTGACCTACTAGACGAGAGATCCGACTGGAAATCTTGTAGGATCATTGACCTACTAGACGAGAGATCGGGTTGGAAATCGTATAGGATCATTGACCTACTAGACGAGAGATCCGATTGGAAATCTTGTAGGATCATTGTCCTACTAAACGAGAGATCGGGTTGGAAATCTTATATGATCATTGACCTACTAGACGAGAGATCGGGTTGGAAATCTTATAGGATCATTGACCTACTAGACGAGAGATCGGGTTGGAAATCGTGTAGGATCATTGACCTACTAGACGAGAAATCGGGTTGGAAATCTTGTAGGATCAGTGACCTACTAGACGAGAGATCGGGTTGGAAATCTTATAGGATCATTGACCTACTAGACGAGAGATCGGGTTGGAAATCTTATAGGATCATTGACCTACTAGACGAGAGATCGGGTTGGAAATCTTATAGGATCATTGACCTACTAGACGAGAGATCGGGTTGGAAATCGTGTAGGATCATTGACCTACTAGACGAGAGATCGGGTTGGAAATCTTATAGGATCATTGACCTACTAGACGAGAGATCGGGTTGGAAATCGTGTAGGATCATTGACCTACTAGACGAGAAATCGGGTTGGAAATCTTGTAGGATCAGTGACCTACTAGACGAGAGATCGGGTTGGAAATCTTATAGGATCATTGACCTACTAGACGAGAGATCGGGTTGGAAATCTTATAGGATCATTGACCTACTAGACGAGAGATCGGGTTGGAAATCTTGTAGGATCATTGACCTACTAGACGAGAAATCGGGTTGGAAATCTTATAGGATCATTGACCTACTAGACGAGAGATCGGGTTGGAAATCTTATAGGATCAGTGACCTACTAGACGAGAGATCGGGTTGGAAATCTTATAGGATCATTGACCTACTAGACGAGAGATCGGGTTGGAAATCTTATAGGATCAGTGACCTACTAGACGAGAGATCGGGTTGGAAATCTTATAGGATCATTGACCTACTAGACGAGAGACCCGATTGGAAATCTTGTAGGATCATTGTCCTACTAAACGAGAGATCGGGTTGGAAATTATAGGATCATTGACCTACTAGACGAGAGATCCGGTTTGAAATCTTGTTGGATCATTGTCCGGTTGGAGTAGCAGAACGAACGGAAAACAATAACACTATACGGTACGTAGAATTTATTACACCATAGTGCAATTAGAAAGGGGAGGGGCAGAAAATATAGTTTGGCGGGGAACATGTTGTCTGCATACTTTATTTTGACCGCCCCTTCTATATAATATATTACTTGTTCCACGTTCCCACTTGGTCAATCGTTTTTATGAAAAACAATACACATTTATAAAAACAGTGACACGATATAAGAAACGGTTACGGTCACACAATGAGATTGATAGAAAACTAGAGAGAGCATTGAAAGAGTTTATAATGACAGTGCACGAGTTTTAGAGACAGGTTTCACACGTGCCGGATAACTTTAATTGGAAAGTGACACTTTAACTAGATCAGGAATTCATTGTGATCTGTTTAATGTTCCGATAGGGAATTGTCTAAAAAATGCAGACTGGGATTAAAAACTGTAGTCTGATGAGACGGTAACTGTAGTCTGATGAGACGGTAACTGTAGTCTGATGAGACGGTAACTGTAGTCTGATGAGACAGTAACTGTTAGTTGAAAAGAAGCAGTAGATTTATATACATTCCTGCAAGCAAAAAAAATTATGGTTCTAGGTAAGGCCAGTGAAGATGCCATAAATGGGAGATAGGGTGTAGGTAGACGATGTGATTGTGCATGACAATTGAGTGTAGATGAAAGTGTCGTGTAGTTGGATCAATAAGATTACTCTGCCACAGTCTGTAACAAAGTAAAATATAAGCAAAATAAGATTACACTGCCACAGTATGTAACAAAGTAAAATATAAGCAAAATAAGATTACACTGCCACAGTATGTAACAAAGTAAAATATAAGCAAAATAAGATTACACTGCCACAGTATGTAACAAAGTAAAATATAAGCAAAATAAGATTACACTGCCACAGTATGTAACAAAGTAAAATATAAGCAAAATAAGATTACACTGCCACAGTATGTAACAACGTAAAATATAAGCAAAATAAGATTACACTGCCACAGTATGTAACAAAGTAAAATATAAGCAAAATAAGATTACACTGCCACAGTATGTAACAAAGTAAAATATAAGCAAAATAAGATTACACTGCCACAGTATGTAACAAAGTAAAATATAAGCAAAATTAGCGTCACAGTTTGAGGAACTATATATTACAATGCGAATGTTCATATAAGAGAAAATCAGGTCAGGATTGCTAGTAATTGAGACATCAAACAAGTAAAGACCTATTCGATGGCGACCTAGAGGGATGGTTTTCTTGTATTTTGTTAATTTCTCTGGTCAGCCTTGGCTATATTTGGCGGGCGACTTCAAGTAAATAAACAGTGATCAACAAATGCAAGACAATAAAAAACCACACGAATGAAAACAAATTTCCTCAACTACAACATAAAATTACTCCACGGCCTCTACACAAGATCGAAGATTATCTGGCTTAAAACACAAAACCAATGAAGCTGTTCATATATTATAAATACATGCCGTACTGTCTGACAATACAAATCGTATACTTGTCTGTACTCAATTATCTATAGGTATCCGCTCTACGCGAGTCTTGGGATAACATCCCAACTAGTTAACGACTGCAATTAATCCCAGGATCTAACATGTCAGTTCTTCTATCATTCCTTGAGCTAGAAACGAAATATCTCTGTTAGTCTGCTTCACTAAGTAAATATGAAGAGATAAACTCATCCTTTCTCCAGATAGTTCGTTCCAACCAACTTCGAATACTGTCTAGTTTCACTCAGTCAATCGTAAGCAGAATTAGGAAAGACAAACGTAAGACACAGCCACCAGTGCACGTGTGAGGAATCAACCGCCCTGGTGGAATGATGAGGTTCAATGTGCATGGAAGTGCAAACACAGAGCAGTGGCAGAGTGGCAAAAAGCAAGAAAAAAGGTGACAGCGCAACCAGATCTTGTTCTGCAATTAAAACAGACCAAAGACGACAGGGTTCAACAGTTTAAAGATATCGCCAAATCTGTAAAAGACAAAAAAATGGGAAGACTTTTGTTATGAGATTGCAAACGAAAAGTCACTAAAACTGTTCTGGTGCCTGCATAAATCAATGAATGACCCAAGGAATTGTATAGCAATTCCCAATTTCTAAAGTACAGACTTGGTATGGCAGAAGACAGATGAGAATAAGGGAGCAGCACTACTGGCTCATTATAAGGCACAAATTGGTCAGAGGAACGTAGGGAATTACAATGAAAACATGAAAACAGTCACAGACATGTGCATAAGCAAGTTATCGAAAGCGATACTGCAATTACTCTTGAAGATATAACATAACAGCCGCACTGAAAAGATCAAGAAACACAGCGCCAGGACCTGATGGCATTAGGTACAACGATCTCAGAGGCAGGTCAGACGATGATCTTAAAGAGCTGGCAATGTTGTTTAACAAGAGCCTAGCGACTGGCACAGTAGAAGAAGACTGGCTGCATTGTTATTTAATCCCACTACCCAAGCCTGGCAAGAGTCATGCTGTGATACAGGGTTTCAGACTCATAACCATGCATAATACGATCGGCAAGTTGTTAGAAAAGATTGTTGCATGGAAATTATGGAAATTGTCCTTACATCTAGAGAGGAATAGCAGCTTACCCTCAACTTTAGGAGGCTATCGTCCTCGTAAGCAGAATTGGCACACCGTCGCCGTTTTGGCGCAAGATGTATTCGAAAGTTTTGACGAACGAATGGAGACATGCGCGGCTGTAATAGACCTGGAAGATGCTTATAACAGAATTCCCTTGGATTTCTTAATTACCATAATGCTGCAACTCCAAGTTAGTCCTTTCATTGTCAGGTGGATTATATCGGCACTTTTTCAGAGACAGGTTGTTCTTAAGTGTGGGAGTTGGTCTTCGGCACCAACAGTCATAAACCCGGGACTACCACAAGGGTCAACTCTGTCCCAGGTATTATTTAATTGTATACAGTTCAAATTACAAGCTTTCAGATTGCAGGACAGGGAAGAAATATTTCCTTTCCTGATGACATCTTGGTATATAAGCAAATGCTGGTATATAGGCAGGACAGAGATAGAAAAGCGATCGCCAGGAATTTGCAGAGGGAGCTTGATCGTATATGGGATTGGTGCAGTAATTCTGGAGATTTTGTTAATGCATCAAAGGCATCGATAACATGGTTTTCTCCAAATAATCACATAGTAAACACGCCCACACCAACGGTTACATTGAGAGGGGATGTCCTCGAGAGAACCAACGTGACCAGTGTAACAGTATATACGGGGTGCATATACCAATTACCATACTCTCTTTCTTGGTTGTAACATGTGGCGGTGATATAAATATAACGGTATTATATCTACCATATGGCGATGACGAGTGATGAAGAGCAATACATATATTACTCAGTGTAGCCTAGCAGGTTAAGAAGTACATCAATTATCGCTCTCTCTCTTAACTCCAGGTGATATCATAGCATAAAGCAATATCTTGACTCCAACGTTTACATATGAATGGAAACTTTATTTTACACATTTGGACTTTTCCAATATAAAAGATACACATAAAGCATAACATCGACGCTTCAGCACAGTAGGACTTATCCAATATTTCGGGATCTACCCTGTAGAAATACTCAGTCCACCTCGGACAGAGTTCCGAGCTAGCCCTCCTTCTTCTCCCGAATCCAAAAGCTGACCGTCTACGTAGTTTGGCCCCTTTGTAATCCATGGGCCATTAACATTTCTGGTCGGGCCGGTCAAGATACAGTGTTCTGATAGCAATTCCCGTTAATTGCTACGGTCTGCTTTTTCAGTAGTCTTTATGTTTGCCGGACTCCACTTTCCTATTCCTCAAAGGAATGTATGAGACGCTCTGGTCTCTAATTACGGTAGGACTCAAGAGGGGGGGGGGGATTTCCGACACAGGTGACCTGTCACACTAATACTTAAAGGTTATGTTGGAATGCAGTCTGAGATTCAAAGATCATGTTGACCACATCATTGTAAAGACTTATAAAAGTCTTGCGTCGATGAAGATTATGGCTGCTGCTCAATGTGAACAGAGGCTGCTATTTCTGCTGTATCAGAGATTGGTGGTGGCGGTGGTAGAGTACGCACTGGCGATTCTAACGCTGAGTCAGACTCAAACAGAAAGATTGGATAGAATCCAGAATGAGGCAATGCGAATCATTTTGGGGTGTACAAGAGATACGTCGGCACGAGCTATGCGATACTTACTGGATTGCCCTACCGCAGAGCAAAGAATACAAATCTGTAGGCCGCAGGACTATCTTCAAATCACCGCTGATAAAGAACATCCTCTATACCCAGAAAATCTCAAAGTGAAAGGCAGTCAACTTAGAGAGGAAAGTCGTGGATAGGGCGCGCAGAGGATATTATACAGAGTGTGTGCAGATTAGAGGATGTGCTACCTGGTGCGGAATGGAGTCGTGCGTCCTTAGATTGTCTGACAGCTTTCAAAGTAATAATAACACTCTGTAGAGAATGCAGGGAGCGGTATCCGACAGCGGTGGAATCGGAGGTACTCGCTCTAATCGGTGAAAATTCCAGGGAAAGTTATATCTTTATATATACAAATGGGTCGTTTGAGAGACACAGAAGCGCCTGGGCTTTCATGGCTCAAAGGTGGGGGAAACCATCAACGAGGAAAGTGGTGCTTTCGCTCAGACTCAAAGCATCATGACAGTGGAGGTTTGGGCAGCAACCAAGGCTTTGCAATGGGTCTGCTCGCATGCCTGCATACTCATTGACTCGATGAGCATGATTGTGAAATTTCAGGCGGGATACATTCGGGAACAGTGACAGTAAAGAATTCCTGTATGCGTAAAGTGACTGTTATTTTTGTGCCGGGACATGCAGGAGTCAGGGTAATGAGAGAGCAGATAGGTTGGCCGCACACGCTGCTACTACGGCTGTTGGTGGTGCGATGGATCAAGCATACATTTTTAACGCCCTACGGGAAAACGCACGAGCAAATGACTTTATAAGCGACGATGACTGTTGTTCCATGACTAGAATAAAGTAATTTGGTTTCAAATGTGGTGTCGCTAGAACGTAGCTGTTTCGTGGGCAAGAAAGAATGATAGTCAATCAACTGCATATTGGGACCGTCAGTCAACGTGTAATGGCGGCTACACTCAAGGTGAGATCTCAGCACCTATGGACTTGTCTGGAGTGCAATGACGATGATCCAACGACTAACTAAATCAGTCAATACGTATGACCTTACACTGTCTCTCCCGGAACATATGATCTCCTAGCTTGCTCAAATCGTTCGTACTACTTGGGTTCCTATCAGACGACTTCATCAGAACTATAAATTCTAACTCTGACTATAGTCAGAAAACTCTGTTCTACTATGATCACCTTCAGTACGCAACTACTATTGACTACGTTCTGAGAACTACTCCTGGTCTGACCAGCGATAGAACGCCACTGCTCTAAACTCTCACTTGATCGAGTAGTTACCTCCTCTCCAAATACCTAGTGACCAATCCCATCCGAGGGATTTGACCTATCGGTCATCAGTTTTCAACTCCACCTCCTTATTTCTTCTCATTCGAATGTTTCTCACGACCAATATCCCTTATCGACCCTTTTGTCTCCAAGGTACCAAGGGCATTTACCTGCCCGCCACGAAGTCTATAACCTTTTGTTATCTGGCATAAGCACTAGCTAGCATCTCACAGACGTGTCCCGACAAGCAATTATCACATATTACGTGTATTTACAAGGGCAATGGCCAGTCCAGACACCACGACGCGCATCTCCAGTAATCTATGCCCAGTGCGCATTTAAGTGGTCAACACTTCTTTGAACTCGGCCCACATTTTTTCGTCTCAACAACGCGGCATGATTTGAATAGCTAACAAGAAACAATTACTCGGTTTCGTTTGAGTCGTAGGCGACCCCGGACTTACGTCCATCGTAATTCATCTCGACAACTGGCTGTTACAGCAGGTCTGCGTCTTACTACTGTAGACTTTACGGTTACAAAATAACCTGGAGAAGAGTGGGGAAGTAAGCCACTGTTCCATCATACGTTCCATAATCACACGTTCCAGCAAACGAAGCATTGGTATTCCAGCGTTATCGATACATAAGTCCGGGCTCTATTTATTTATATACTCTGGTTTCTCTTCACAACGCATAAATCTGTCGAAGAGCAGCCAGCAGCTACATAATACTTACAATTAAATGTTTTTGAAATAGAAATAAAAAGCATCATTGAAAAAAACAAATATATTGTCTATTCTATGTTCCCAGAAGGTATTGTCGTAGCCTCCATACCTGACGTTGAGCGTAGGGGTTTATGAAGAGAATGTAGTCTACGTTCTAGGGCCAGATGTCTTGCTCTGGTTAAGGTATAGTCATGTTTGTACAGGATGGTCTTTATGTTGTTTATCCATACCTCCCTCGGTCTGCCCTTAGCTGTGTATCTTGATTCTATCTTGTTATAAGCTCTTATGTGAAGATGATAGTTCATTTCCATAATATGTTCAAACAATTTGTTATGTATATTCTCTACATATTCTATGTATGATGTTATATCTATTATCTTTCTGATATTTTAACTACGAATTTTGTCGGGTCTGGTGACTCCAATTGCCTTCCTTAGACATTTGGCTCTAATCAGTGATAATTCTTCGGTTATGGATATTATTGTTTACACTGATGTTCCTGTGATTCGGCATGTTCGCAGTACCTGGGCATTTACGGTTCAGTTCAGAGGGAAGTGTAATGCGGAAGAAGTGGGTCTCTCTATACAACCACTAGTAGTATGACGATGGAGGGGATGATAGTGACGAATGCCTGATATGGCTGGATTTAAAGAAGTACTACATGCGTATGTTTTCTGAATGATTCTATGAGTTTGTTACGAAGTATTGAGTCGTTCGTGCTATCTACTCCGTCAGTGACTTGGGTTGATGACGAAATCTGTGCTGAAGAGTGGTGCATTCATGTTGCACCTGAATACACGAGTGTTGAAGAAAAGAAAGTGCAGGCAGACATGCTGGCGTTACCACATGTGCTTAGTGGCAGTCCAATGGACCGTGTTATTTTCAATGATATCATGGAGCTGGACCAGTTGGATTAGGTTTATTTATATCCCCGGGTCTGTGACTAGAATGAGGACCTGGGAGCGAAACGTGGTGTTACAAGAAACGAACAGAATATAGGAAACAAAAGACGAGATATCAACCAACACTGAACCCGAACAGTCAGTTACCAGGCGCTGAATATGAGATCGGAGCACCTATAGACTTGTCCGGTATTTAAGCAGAAAGAAGAAATAAGGGGACTGGATGCAGCAAATGGAGTGACATGATTCGCAAAACAACGGGGCAATTGTTGTTGAAGATACAGAACTTTTTTTTTTTTGGTATCGATAGACCTAGAAGAAAAGAACAGATGATGCTATGCCCGAGAACTTGATCTGCGAGATGTTAATGGCAATGGATGCGGACTCATAAGTAAACTGCCAGGTATATAGAAAGAAAACGAAAAAGGCGTCAATCTGAGCAGTAAATGGTTTGATAACTTTAAGGAAAAATGGAGGTAAAAGAGAGCTGCGAGTTTGGAGACAACGACGTTATTTACCAAGATACAGAAGCAAGTGCAATCGATTCGATATGTTCCTTGTAATAGTTACACAAAAGGAAACGATTCCAATAAGCCAAGACATAAAATAATCACTCCGTTAGTGGACAAAGTCATCTTACATCGTGTAACCACGCCTCCTCTCACCTTCTCTCTCTCTCTCTCTCTCTATCCCCTGTTTCACACCAGCCTCGATTAAATTAAATTAATAAACTTTATTACTTTATTTTAAACTAAAATACTAATAATATAAAACTATATTTTTTGTATTAGTAATTTTAAATATGGATTCTTTTGAGCTGTGAAACGAATAATCTGAGGTGTCATTATTTCATATGGGGAAATTCCATTTTATATACGATTGCATCGAATAGTGAAAACGTTTATAGAACGAAATACGCTCACAATCCAAGGTTTTACTGTAAAGTTTGTGACTGCCGTTGGTCACGAATCGGGTTGTTATATAAACTGTTATACTCGCCTCTTTCAAGACTCTCTGCATCTGTGTCATTTCTATGCCATTGTCTACTTTCACTTGCATCTCCATATTTCATATCTACTACACCATTCGCAGTATTATCCATTCTCATAACCGTCAATTCTACCAATTCCTTTGCTCGTTCCACGCACGCAAGTTCTCCTACCTACGCCCTATCCTTCCGGCATCACATCCACCTGCTTCTGGAGCTGCCACGTCTTCCTTCCCATACCACTCCTTTCAGTTTCACCTACTGCCCTTTCCCTTGACTTTTTACTATCCCTCTCCATGTACACCCCCCCCCTCGTCCATATCTGGCGGTATCTACCCCTGAGATCTGCCTCCCCGACGAGTGTTTATTTCTCAGCAAGGAACTTACATTCGTTTCCCTTCGTCCTTCTTGTGACCTTCTTCGTCCTTCTTGTGACCTTCTTCGTCCTTCTTGTGACCTTCTTCGTCCTTCTTCTCCTATCTTCGCGATATTTACATATTTTAACGAACTCATTGCCTTGATACTGGCATTTATCTCCAGACTGTGATGTCCATTTCTCTTCTTTCTGTCATCATGATAATGATGATGGTGTTCCTCCTTCGCAAGCGAAGATGGACATGGCATGAAAAAAAACCAATACATGCGATAAAAAAAATATTAATAATTAATTGGTAATTGTCTAATTGAGTCCGTAGCTGTCCAATGAGTCCGATTCGTGCAAGGAAAGTTCTATTGCAGTGCATGCAGGAGTGTTGAAGATTCGGGGTAAAAGAATTTTCGGATTTGTTTTTCCACTTCTTGTGATTGCAGAGTGTTTTCGTTTTAAAATTTCGTGATGCCATCTGTGTGTGCCCGGCTGAACGATCAAGTGCTGTAGTTTCCCATGAGCTAGGGTCGATGCTGCAGTGCTTGAGAGTTTTTTTAAAGTGATCATTGAAGCGCTTTTCTGCCCTCCACTTAAACTTTTACCTTCGCACAGCTTCCCATAGAATAATCTCCTTGGTAGCGCTTAAACATAGCTGTCACCATAAATGTGGCTGGACACCTCCTGCCTCTCTTACTAGTACCTTAGACCTGGTACATTCACGATACGTCCCATACACCTCACTACTCGCCGTTTTGTCCTACCTGTTATATCGATCAAAGCGATATAGCCATTTAACAACGTCAACCATCAACTACTTGACCTCGCTCAGTGACCAAACCATAGAATAACGTCATGATGATATTGGGTACTTGAGTAATCCAAAGATCTAACTGCTAGACTACCCTAATCACTTGACTACTCTAGCTATCTAATCACTTGAATACTCCAGCTATCTAATCGACTACTCCAGCTAACTAATCACTTGACTACTCTAGCTATCTAATCACTTGAATACTCCAGCTATCTAATCGACTACTCCAGCTAACTAATCACTTGACTACTCTAGCTTATTCAGCCACTTGACTACTTTAGCTATCTAACCACTAGCCTGTGCAAGTTATCGTATTACTAGACTACTCCAACAATCGAACCATTAAACTCCGACGATCTAATCACTTTATTCATTCAACCACTTCTCCACATGACCGATCTAGCAACTTGACTACTCTCTCGATCTAACCACTTGACTATTCTCTTCACATAACCACTTTCTACTCCCTCGATCTAACCACTTGAAAACTTCCTTGATTTAACCACTTAAAATTTATGCCAGCTGACCACGACTTGAGAATAAACAGAGATATGATGGACAGGAATGGTATAATCGAAAATCAAAATGGGTAGAGAGGCGACTAGGTAAAAGTTCGGGACGCTGACACCGCTGGAGGAAACAGGATCAACAAGAAAAGCTAGTTTGTTTTCAAAGTAAGTGAAGGAAGCGAAGGACATATGAGTGAGCAAAAGTCAGGTGGAAGAGGTTCAAAAGAGTAGTACAACCAGACCTAGAAGCACTTTCTGACTGAACTGTGTATCCAGCTTAAGGTAGGAATGTAGTAGATACCATCTCACTACGGAATACCAGAAAATGAGAGAGAAGACCAATTGGCAACTGCATTGATTTAACCACTTAACATTTATGTCAGCTGATCACGACAGCAATCTAACCAGTGATCCAATCACTTGTATATTCCAAAGTTCAATCACGTGAATACCCCATCGATCTAACCACTGATCATACCATTGATTTAACCACTAGACCACCACACCAATTATACCACACGATTGCTCCACATGTCAAATTATAACCAGGGGTCAAAGAGTACCTCATTGCTCTCGGCGGACTCAGGGTTAGCAGATAACCAATATCCCAAAAGTACCCCCCCCCCCGTGGTGCACCCTGGAAACATAAATAAAGTTGCTCGTGCTGATTCTGACTAAACATTTTGAGGATCATGTCCCTGAATGTGGAGGTAACAGATGGAAAGAGATTTGACAGAAAAAATACAAGCAATGTACCTGACACCTCTGCGCCAACACATGCAGCAGCACTGTCGACACAGTTAAACTTAGTCAGTTTGGCAGAAACATTAGAGTGGTGGCCAATGCAGATGTTACGAAGTGGGCAGATGTTATGAAAACATTAAGAATCGGTGCGTCAGTCAACATAAGGATATCATGATGAGTACACTGAGAGGAAAGTACAGCGCTAGAGGGCAGCACCATGTGCAAAGAGAGCGGAAAACTTTTCACGGAAATTGGAAGTAAAGTATTGTTAATTCGAGATACGCTTCTAGTTATCAATGATCCCAGCCCGGGCCCAACTCTACTGTCGAGTTCTTCCTATATCGGAACCAGGCTGGCGGATGAGAAGGTTTCAGTACAGGCACAAAACGTCTAATTACACCAGACAAGTTCGCTGACTATGGAACACCTCATGAAAGATAGATGTGAAGGACAAACCGTCTCGGCCCAGATTCAGTACACATTTCCGCCAGGCGACAGATATGAAGGCTGTCACAGGCTATAGTAGCCCACCCGAAATATCAAGGCATTCTGAAATCTGCTCTGCTTGGCCTACAAGGCCAATAACGATGGAACAACGTAACTACGCTCCCGGCAGAAATCGCACAAGTATCCATGTTGATTATTATGGATCGAGTGCAAAACAAACAAACAAATGCTAACCAGAAAGACATCTCATGTGACAGAATCGAATAAGCGTGCATTACTTCAATTAATACCGATACTTTGTTTCCAAATAATCATTTGTTTTGCGTTAATGTGTATGACCTATCTGATCTAATGTCTTATTGTATCAACTTCGACCAAGAAAATATGCGTCACTGTTTTAAGTCTTGTGATTTCTTGTATTATTTTCCCTGAGGGGAAACAGGTTTGTGTATAACATGAAAACTGCTGAGTTCCCGCAACTACACTATTAACATCAGCCATCTTACCATTTGTTTATTCAAAATTGTTTCTTGATTTGTATTCTGTGGCGATTTTGTTATTGCCCATTATATATATTAAATGTGCCATTTTCCATGCATTTGACACTTTTATTTGCGATATCATTTTCGTAATTTATTTTGAAAGCAGAAACAATGCTTGCATTGAAATTCAATATTTGGTAAGAGAATATTTCATTTTTAACGCTACATTTTAGCGGTTGTCATGTTACATGTGTTATAAACTCACGGATCAATGACAACATTCAAGATATGAAAGCATCGAATTAATTATTGTACGTTCTTATTTGACTGTAAGAATACACAAATAATGATTCACACAGGTAGTAGTCAACACAGAAACATCATGCAGCAAAAGGGATTGAACCAGATCTGCTCTGATGGAATTCACTCGCCTCGAAACTAGAAGGAACACGTTTCTCCTCTTCGATCATACTGGGTGATTAATAGCAGTGGCACTGTAAGAACGGCAGCAGGCTACACAGAAGACTGTGATTAGTACAGGAGTAAAACAAAGATGTGTATTGTCACCACTATTTTTTATTACATAATTGGATCATATAAACAAAACAGCAAAAACAAATGAAACAAATGAACTGCTTTTTTGGAGATGACTAGGCTTTATTCTACAACAGCATACAAATCTGCAAGACCACCTAAACATAATAGACACAACAGGCAAACAATTTGAAATGAAAATCAACATAGACAAAAACAGAAGTAATGAATATTGCAAGAGAAAAGGAGAACATCAACATCCAGATACGCAACAAACACCTAAAACAAGTAAATGAGTTCAAATATCTTTGCAGCACATTGATATATGGTAAAAAACAAGAAGCAGAAATAAACGCAAGATGTAATAAAGCCTGTCAGGTTATTGGTCAACTAACACCTTTCTTACAAAACAAAGATATTACACTAAAAGCAAAGAAAGCACTATTCAACACCATTTTTCTACCACCGTTGTGTTATCAGTGTCAAACTTGGACATTAGATTCTAGAATACTACACCATAAGATTAACACCACTGAAATGAAATGTGTGAGACTTATGATTAGAGTTAGCTTGAAAGACAAAATCAGGAATGAAGAACTAAGAAAACAATTAGAATACATTCAGAAACAAACAAGTTAAATGGTTCGGTCACATAACCAGACAGAAAGAACAAAGTATTATCCAAGAAACCCTTAAAAAACGAAACGAAAACAGTAGACCAATTGGACGCCATCGTAAAAGTTGAATTGATAGAAACACTCGGAAATATAACATCAGAAGAGGCAAATAGAAGAGCAAAAGACCGTACACTCACTCTCTTCTCAACACAGAAAGGTACATGAGAACAGAAAGAAGAAGAAGAAGAAGCAGATCACACTGGATCCCTAGAAAAGAATGTGGCGTTAATCAAGACTTTCAACGTTTATATTCTCAAGTTACTATGAATATGGACAAGTCGATCAACACACAGACAATAACAACATACACACCACACACTGCACATGAATGTGAATTTATAGAGAGCCACAAATGTGGCCGCAATGCTACAAAGACCGAATTAGGCCTACTTGTAAACATACATAACACATTAACATATGTGTGCCTACTTGTAAACATACATAACACATTAACACGTGTGTGCCTACTTGTAAACATACACCTACTTGTAAAAATGCATAACACATTAACATATGTGTGCCTACTTGTAAACATACATAACACATTAACATATGTGTGCCTACGTGTAAACATACATAACACATTAACATATGTGTGCCTACTTGTAAACATACATAACACATTAACATATGTGTGCCTACTTGTAAACATACATAACACATTAACATATGTGTGCCTACTTGTAAACATACATAACACATTAACATATGTGTGCCTACTTGTAAACATACATAACACATTAACATATGTGTGCCTACTTGTAAACATACATAACACATTAACATATGTGTGCCTACTTGTAAACATACATAACACATTAACATATGTGTACCTACTTGTACACATACATAACACATTAACATATGTGTGCCTACTTTTAAACATACATAACACATTAGCATATGTGTGCCTACGTGTAAACATACATAACACATTAACATGTGTGTGCCTACTTGTAAACATACATAACACATTAACATATGTGTGCCTACTTGTAAACATACATAACACATTAACATATGTGTGCCTACTTGTAAACATACATAACACATTAACATATGCGTGCCTACTTGTAAACATACATAACACATTAACATATGTGTGCCTACTTGTAAACATACATAACACATTAACATATGTGTGCCTACTTGTAAACATACATAACACATTAACATATGTGTGCCTACTTGTAAACATACACAACACATTAACATATGTGTGCCTACTTGTAAACATACATAACACATTAACATATGTGTGCCTACTTGTACACATACATAACACATTAACATATGCGTGCCTACTTGTAAACATACATAACACATTAACATATGTGTGCCTACTTGTAAACATATATAACACATTAACATATGTGTGCCTACTTGTAAACATACATAACACATTAACATATGTGTGCCTACTTGTAAACATACATAACACATTAACATATGTGTGCCTACTTGTAAACATACATAACACATTAACATATGTGTGCCTACTTGTAAACATACATAACACATTAACATATGTGTGCCTACTTGTAAACATACATAACACATTAACATATGTGTGCCTACTTGTAAACATACATAACACATTAACATATGTGTGCCTACTTGTAAACATACATAACACATTAACATATGTGTGCCTACTTGTACACATACATAACACATTAACATATGCGTGCCTACTTGTAAACATACATAACACATTAACATATGTGTGCCTACTTGTAAACATACATAACACATTAACATATGTGTGCCTACTTGTACACATACATAACACATTAACATATGCGTGCCTACTTGTAAACATACATAACACATTAACATATGTGTGCCTACTTGTAAACATATATAACACATTAACATATGTGTGCCTACTTGTAAACATACATAACACATTAACATATGTGTGCCTACTTGTAAACATACATAACACATTAACATATGTGTGCCTACTTGTAAACATACATAACACATTAACATATGTGTGCCTACTTGTAAACATACATAACACATTAACATATGTGTGCCTACTTGTAAACATACATAACACATTAACATATGTGTGCCTACTTGTAAACATGATCATACAGGATACTATGTATTTGAAAGTATTCACTTCTTCAAGTTTCTGCCCATTTATCATAATGTAAACCTGTGCTTCTATGTCTCTGTTGTTAAAAAGAATCTTACTTTTTTCGGTTTATTGCCATTCCGTAATGTCTGGTAAATTATTCCATCTATGCTGTTAGCTCTTGTAGTTCTTGTTCTGACCCAGTCACACGTTTAATATCATCAACATGACTCAGGGTCATTTCCGATTGATTCATACGTTCTATAGTTCTAAAGGGTCTCTTGTATTACGTGCTCCAGGTGTATGTTGAAAAGTAGTGGAGACATGGTGCATCACACACGGACTCTTACATTTGTTCTAAAGAACTCTCCGGTGGCATTATTTCATCAGACTTCTTTGATGACATTATTTGATAATATTGCATTATTACTTGCATAATTGTATAGTTATTCAACAATGTCTATGATGGTGGGGGTTAAAATGAAATCGTCTCATTATATACAAGAAAAGAATCATTACATAGACCGTCTATTATCTTCGTAAATTCGATTATATTGTGGACTTGATTTCGCTGAATTTGAGTATGTTTTTCAATTAAAATTCTGCTGCTAAAGATTTACTCTACATTGCTTCTGTTTGCTCTAAACACGAAGCGTGTTCTGGAATTACTTCCTCGGACGTGCTTTATTCAGTTCAGAAATATTTTAACTATCACTTTACTCGGATGTGTTAAAAGGATCATGGTTGATGCACACTTTCACATTTCCTAAATCAACATATTTGTTGACTATCCCTTGTAGCATTTATGTGAGCATTAGGTATAATTATCTGCGCCTAGCACGGCTTCAATTACTCTGTTGACGTCTCTACATACGTGTGAATCCCTTCAGTAACTGATAGCATTGTGCACGTTGCTAATGACGATAATGTGCATTCAGAAGCATAAAAAATGTACGCTTTATTAATAAAAATACATCCACCAGGAGAGCATCAGATGTTGGACTCTACAAGATACATTCACTAGGAGAGTATCACCTGGTTCACTCACAACAATACATCCACCAGAAGAGCATCAGATGGTGCACTCCACAAAATACATCCACCAGAAGAGCATCAGATGGTGCACTCCACAAAATACATCCACCAGAAGAGCATCAGATGGTGCACTCCACAAAATACATCCACCAGAAGAGCATCAGATGGTTCACTCCACGACAATACATCCACCAGAAGAGCATCAGATGATTCACTCCACGACAATACATCCACCAGAAGAGCATCAGATGGTGCACTCCACAAAATACATCCACCAGAAGAGCATCAGATGGTGCACTCCACGACAATACATCCACCAGAAGAGCATCAGATGGTGCACTCCACAAAATACATCCACCAGAAGAGCATCAGATGGTGCACTCCACAAAATACATCCACCAGAAGAGCATCAGATGGAGCACTCCACAAAATACATCCACCAGAAGAGCATCAGATCGTGCACTCCACAAAATACATACACCAGAAGAGCATCAGATGGTGCACTCCACAAAATACATCCACCAGGGAAGTATCAGCTAGTATACTTCACAAAAATATTACTTTTATTATTAAATATATTTGAACCACAAACGTAAGTATAACATTTAAATGGGATGGAACTCACAAAATTAACGTTGGATGAAACATGAAATTAGCGTTGGATGGGAGATCATGAAGTTAGCGTTCGATGGGAGATCATGAAGTTAGCGTTGGATGGGAGATCATGAAGTTAGCGTTGGATGGGAGATCATGAAGTTAGCGTTGGATGGGAGATCATGAAGTTAGCGTTGGATGGGAGATCATGAAGTTAGCGTTGGATGGGAGATCATGAAGTTAGCGTTGGATGGGAGATCATGAAGTTAGCGTTGGATGGGAGATCATGCAATTAGCGTTGGATGGGAGATCATGAAGTTAGCGTTCGATGGGAGATCATGAAATTAGCGTTCGATGGGAGATCATGAAATTAGCGTTGGATGGGAGATCATGAAATTAGCGTTGGATGGGAGATCATGCAATTAGCGTTGGATGGGACATCATGAAATTAGCGTTGCATGGGAGATCATGCAATTAGCGTTGGATGGGAGATCATGAAATTAGCGTTGGATGGGAGATCATGAAATTAGCGTTGGATGGGAGATCATGCAATTAGCGTTGGATGGGAGATCATGCAATTAGCGTTGGATGGGAGATCATGAAGTTAGCGTTCGATGGGAGATCATGAAATTAGCGTTCGATGGGAGATCATGAAATTAGCGTTGGATGGGAGATCATGAAATTAGCGTTGGATGGGAGATCATGAAATTAGCGTTGGATGGGAGATCATGAAATTAGCGTTGGATGGGAGATCATGCAATTAGCGTTGGATGGGAGATCATGAAATTAGCGTTGGATGGGAGATCATGAAATTAGCGTTGGATGGGAGATCATGAAATTAGCGTTGGATGGGAGATCATGAAATTAGCGTTGGATGGGAGATCATGAAATTAGCGTTGGATGGGAGATCATGAAATTAGCGTTGGATGGGAGATCATGAAATTAGCGTTGGATGGGAGATCATGAAATTAGCGTTGGATGGGAGATCATGAAGTTAAAGTTCGATGGGAGATCATGCAATTAGCGTTGGATGGAACATCATGAAATTAGCGTTGGATGGGAGATCATGAAATTAGCGTTGGATGGGATATCACGACATTGACGTTGAATGGGATATCACGAAATTAGCGTTTGATTGAAACAACACGAAATTAACGTTGGATGGAACATCATGAATTTAACGTTGGATGGGATATCATGAAATTAGCGTTGGATGGGAGATCATGAAATTAGCGTTGGATGGGAGATCATGAAGTTAAAGTTCGATGGGAGATCATGCAATTAGCGTTGGATGGAACATCATGAAATTAGCGTTGGATGGGAGATCATGAAATTAGCGTTGGATGGGATATCACGACATTGACGTTGAATGGGAAATCACGAAATTAGCGTTTGATTGAAACATCACGAAATTAACGTTGGATGGAAACATCACGAAATTAACGTTGGATGGAAACATCAAGAAATTAACGTTGGATGGAACATCATGGAACTGACGTTGGATGGGATATAACAAATGAAAAACACAACCGCCATATAAATATACAAATGTTATACGTGATTAAATCAGAAGTACAACCAAGAGATAGAAGCGTGTATTAATCAGAAATACGTCCAATAGATTAAAGCACGTATAATTGTAAAATAACGAAGATAGTTAATATATAAGGAATATCTTATTTATTATATTATATATTTAATAATTACATTAACAAATAAAAAATAGATCACAAAAGAATGAAATGCTTCCAACTTTCAGGTCAGAGATTACAGAGTCAGTCAGACGCATGTTGTTTATCCATCTCAAATGATGATGACCATTTGTTACATCCACATTTTAAATTCGATTGGAGATATGTCCTTGTCTATGAGTTTGTATACGGTTTATAAGCAACTATTCGCGCCGCAAACGTCCTTAGACATTTCAGGGATGGAATGACAACTATGAACGGTTTTTGGTCTATCCGTGAATGTAAAAATAACTTGCACTGGTGATTTTGAGTTAAGCCAGGAGGAGTTGTGCAAAGTGGCAACATCACTCTTGTCGAACCTCAATTCAGACCAGTGGCAAGACGAGTCGAGATGACTGGAAGTTGTTTGATGCAATGGTTGGCCACTCACAAGCCCCATGCGGTATACACGACGCTTCTGACGTTCGCCAATTACCTGGTGAGACGATAAACTATCTTACCTCGCACGCGTAAATTTACCGATTTTTCAAGCATACTAACAGGTTAGAACCGAAATTTTGAGAAAGGAAAGATCAACCTGAGAGTAGACAGACAGTAAAGCTGCCAGAATGAAGAGATATGCAAGAGAAGAGGTTACAGATCGGTACCATTGTTATCAGGGAAAGCACTAAACAGAAACATTCTGGAGACAATCAAGGAAGACATAATGAAATAACTGAGAAGTGAACAAGCTTTAGAGAACATAGATTTTACTTACGTCAACAAGAAGTTGTGTGAGTCATAGTTAAAGAAAGATTATAGTGGAATTTCACACATTACGCTGGGTTTATTGGATATAAATGTCTTGAAATGATTAAATAGAAAATTCACTTGGAAACGCTGTTCACGCTAAGCACACTTTATTCTATTTTTGTCCCTTGGCGGCACAGAGTTTTGATTTGGCGTGCAAGAAATACGTATAAGTAGTATAGTAGAATCACAACAATGTGTGGTTGTGCAAACATGTAGATAAGGAAAAGTATTGTGTAAGTTGGGACGATGTCGTGGAGATTTTTATATAAGGAAAATGATCGTGCAAGTTGGGACGATGTCGTGGATACTTTTATTTAAGGAAAATGAGCGTGCAAGTTGGGACGATGTCGTGGAGACTTTTCTTTAAGGAAAATGATCGTGCAAGTTGGGACGATGTCGTGGAGACATTTATTTAAGGAAAATGAGCGTGCAAGTTGGGACGATGTCGTGGAGACATTTATTTAAGGAAAATGATCGTGCAAGTTGGGACGATGTCGTGGTTTTTAGCTTAGTGAATATTTTTTTATTTTGTAGATTAATTACCCTGTTGTTTGAGCTTGCTAGATGAGATTGTTGACCTTGTTAGATGATAAGTTTTTGCGGATCTGATGGTGTATTTTGGTGAAGAGTTATTGTTCTTGTTTTGATGTTACAGTGGTCACCACATGTCATCATCATCATGAAACTCATAACCCTTCAGGGTCTAAGGGTTGTCACTCTGGAATTATCGACACAAACATTTCACCATGCCTCTCTGATATCAGTTCTTTATTTGAGTATGCAGAATCTTAATCTTGCCCAGTCTTTAATATTATCAATGCATTCATCCTACTAATACTCTGACATCATTCTCTTGTTCCACCCTTAACTGTTCCCTGCAAAATATTTTTTGAAAGAGAATCGTGCTTCATCCCGTGGCCAAACCACACAAGTTTGCGACGCCTCACCACTGCCATGAGATCTTCTTGTTGGTCTGCGAGAATATTTATTTCTCTCACAGTATATATATACATACATATATTAGTGTACATGTATATACTATATAACAGAAGTATTTACAAACAGACGTATATACAAATATAGATATTTTACTAGACATTACATATCATCGGTATATTAGTATTGACCAAATGGTCGTTTTAAATAGAAAAAGGTAGAATACAGATTTAACACTGGTAGAATACAAGTATAACAGGTAGAATACAGGTATAACAAAGGTAGTATATAGGTATAACACAGGTAGAATACTTATGATACATTTTGTTCAGACACGTCATTATAGTTACATATAAACATATAATAAGAAACTTGTGTGACCATATACTTAATGCAAATTTATTACTACTAAATTTGTATTTTCATATCTTAATTCTTATGGGTTAAAATGTTTTTTTCTTTCAAAACCATTATGTATATACTTATATGCAAAATTACATATATGAATGATATAAAAGAAACATTTTGGTAGCGTATCCTATTCAGGACGTAGCCATCAACCCATCATTTTTTGGCTTCAGTGATTTTATAGGCTATATAAATACGATCAGTAGTTTGCATTTGCTTTCTGAACGGTCCGCATGTACAATTTCCTGTGCTGGGGATCGAACTCGGCACCTTGGCTGCCACAGTCACGTGCTGTAATACTTCCCCACAGAGCTATACATGGGGTGCAAAGGGGATGCAATGCTCTCGGCGGACCCAGGGTAGCAGATAACCCAAATCCCAAATGTACATCCTCGCGGTGCACCCTGGAAACAGAAATACAGCAGCTCGAGCTGATTCTGGCTAAATCATTTGGGAATCGTGTCCGTGAATGTGAAGGTAGCAGATGAAAAGAGATTTGACTGCAAAAGAAACAGAAAATATCTCCGACACCACCAGCACCAACACATGCAGTGGCACTGTCCACACACAGTGACGCTAGTCAGCCCAGTCAGAACATTGGAAGGGTAACCAATGAAAAAGGCAAAAAAGGTAACTGGATGGCGAGAGACAAAAATAATTCTTTGTGTACAGTAATTGGACAGGACAGTGCAAGAGGGCAGCGCCAACTGCAAATACAAAGTGAAAACGATACAAAGAAATCGGAACTACAAACTATATATATATATATATATATATATATATATATATATATATATATATATATATATATATATATATATATATATATATATATATATATATATATATATGTTTATCATATATATATATATATATATATGTTTATTATATATATATCTCCTTCTTCTTCTGCGTTCGTTCTCTTATAACCACATCGAGTAAATCATGTGATTTCCCCCTGGGAGCGTGAGGTACGTTGTACTGCATGTTCCACCCTTAAACTATGTTATTTGCACTTCGGTTGGCTCACTATGTGATCTGCACATCCGAGGTCCAGCACATCCGTTTTCGTCATGCCTTTAATTCGGTTAGTAGGCTTCCCTAGCCAGTGACAGCCTGCCTATCTGTCAACGAGAGCGTGAAATGACTCTTCGCCAAGACGATTGTCGTTGACGTCTATCTCGCATGAGGTGCTCAAACAGTCAGTGAACTTGCCTCGTATAATTAGACGTCCTGTGCCTGTGCGCATCTGGTACTGAACCTTTTCTCCTCTCCGCACTTGGTCCCGGCGAAGGAAGAGCTCGGCAGAAGAGTTGGACTTGGGCTCTTTCGCCTTCTTCGCCGAGGTGTCGTTCACCGACATCATGAACCCCTCGTCCAAGTCCGAGTCTCACCACGCGTTTGGGTAACAAGGCGTGTTCTCGAGCTGAACGACCTTGCGCCATTTGTGCCTAGCCCATCGGGTACTGAACCTTTTCTCTCTGCAAGTATATTTCTGGGATAAGAAAGCTTGTCAGTAGAGTTGGGCCAGGGCTGCCATCGTTGTCCCGATGAAAGTTAGGAGTTACAGAAATATTACAAACGTTAAAATGTGACATAGAGACATGGTTTTTGTATACTACTCTTTTTATTCAAAAGAAATATAGTGAGTGCCTATGTTTTTCGTATATAAACATATTGGTCCCAAACATCTTGAACCCAAAATTTTTACCTCCACCACTTTGGGTGTTCGTCACAACATATTTTATAGTGGTCACACCATATATACATCCATTGTGTTATTGGAGTCACACTTCAAGCCATGACTAAGATCCTGAAACGAATAACTGTAATTTTAAAATCATTTTTATTGGAGAAACAATTAAGACAGTTAATGTAACTCACTTATTTGAGAAACAATTTAGACCTTTGATGTAACTCATGTAACTCACTTATTGGAGAAACAACTAAGACAATTGATGTAACTTACTTATTATTAAGACATCAAAATGACCACACACAAAAAAAGATTTCTTTCAAGACTGCGTTGGCATCAAGTAAATTGAGCCAACTAACAAAGAT
Organism: Meghimatium bilineatum; assembly: GCA_034231615.1. NCBI lineage: Eukaryota > Metazoa > Mollusca > Gastropoda > Stylommatophora > Philomycidae > Meghimatium > Meghimatium bilineatum. Next base: position 32,620,369 of record CM067312.1, on the reverse strand, counting down.
CTGGAAATAAAAATCTGTATATAAGCTAGCGTTTTTTAACGGTTCTAAACCAAGAGTTGAAAGAATACATTTATGTCTTTTTTGTTTTTCACTGTCAAAATATTTAGTACTTTTTAACATTTGATTGTATTATTTCTTATACCATCCGTAGTCGTAACCTTCGATAACAGTTACCATATTGTTCCGACAGGTCCAACTTTGTGCTTGAACTAGTTACGGGCACGGCGTGGGTGGGCAGAACAACAAAGAAACATGTTGCAAGCGCCAGAGTTGTGCCCTGATGTCGAAGTCTGTTTGTCGGCATTGGACTCGAAACACCATCGAGTAGAATGGCTGCTGGAACAGAGGGCGGAGCACTTATGGGAATGCACCACGTGCTGTGAGGCCAGTTTCTAATAAAATTCTTATGTCAGCCTTTCATATCTCTAATACTTCGTTATTTTCTTATACAATAAGTTTCAAAGTATCTTCAGCTATAACACCATATATATCACGTGTAAGCATGGAAACTACAATTGCATTATACAAGACTATTATTATCCCATCACTGCGCTACCATTGCCAAACCTGTCTACGAAGAATACTCGGAGTGTCATTAAAAGTTAGAATCAGAAACGATAACATCAGACAGATAACCAAAATAATACTAGTATTGGAACACATCAAAAGACAACAGATCTAGTGACTTTCATACACTTCCAGGTTACCAATAGACAGCATGCCACAGATGGCCATAACACATAGATATCACGGCTACAAAACCCGAGGCAGACCCTGTAAAAGATGGACCAATGAAATCAAAGAAGCCACAGGAACAAGCTTACAAACAGTACACAAGAAAGCATTCTCCAGAGATCTCTTCCACCGCAGACCCCGCAAGGCAAACAGGGGCCAGAGCGTATAGATAGATATAGGTAGACTGTTACTCAGCCCCCGTCCCCCCCCCCCCCCAAAAAAAAGGAAAACATGTGGCATAGAAAGAACACTAGTACACCTGATAAATCCAAACTGTTACCAGACAGGCGTTCGTTTAAGCAAATCAATGTTTTAATAGAACATTCATATTATAATTTAATCACCGTTGCATTCTTTTATTCGTCGATTTGATTACATTTTCTTTCGGTGGAGAAATCATAAAAACAGCAAAAAATTGTTTAATGCAATTTCTGTTTATTTGGCTATAATTACAAATGACAAAAATATTTTAGTTAATTATTTATTAAAAGTTGAAATTTCAATCACTAACCCTAAATGAAATAATCGACTAAAAGAAACCTGGTCGGGTGAAGGGAGGGAGGGGAGAAGTAAACACACGTTATTTTACTGAAATTAGCATTTTTGTGTTTCTACTTTAATTTTTTTCGAGTTTCTTTTTAAATTTTATTGATGTTTTCTTCTATGTCAATACTAAAAATTTTATGCTAGATTTGTTTGAACTAATTTTACCAATCGCCGAATCTAAAGGTTACAAACAAATTACTCTTATAAATCTGTTAGTGCAGTCTTGGACAATAAACAAACTGGAAAGTGGGAAATTTGAAGCAACCGAAATGTGGTTCTACAGAAGAATGCTGAGAATACCATGGACTGATAGAAAAACTAATGTAGAAATGTGTTGAAAGAGTCAAATGCGAAATGGACCTTAATCAACAATATACGAAAAAGGCAATCTTCTTTTTTTCGGCATCTTCATGAGACAGGCAGGTTTTAAGAACATAGTTAGCACAGGCAAAATTGAAGGCAACAGAGACAGAAGGCAACAACGTGAGAAAATATTAGACAGTTTGACAACTTGGCACGGCAAGGAAACAACAACGACTTTGATACATAATACTGTGGACAGAGAGCTGTGGAGAGCCATGACCGCCTACGCCAGCCGGCATGGCAGATGATGATGATGAGTGCAAAAAGTTAACATAGTCGTCTACTGATATTTTATTAGATGTCACTTTTCATAAGCTTATTTCACTTCACAGTCATATATTCGTTTTACTTGATACGCATTATTTTACGATATAAATTCATTCATCGGGCACCAATGCTAACATTTCGGCTACTGCTGTAAATAATATTTGCAACAACACTTTAAATGTCATATTGCTTGCTACAATAGCAGTATATATCCTGACAGTCTTAATCTATGTAAGACTTAACGGCAAATGCGCGGGACTTTTATTTATAAATCAAGTATGTCTCCTCTGTAACTCAATCAATCAATCAATCAATCAAGTGCCATGCCGACTGGCGTAGGCGATCATGTTTCTCCACGACTCTCTGTCTCTTGTGTTGTCAATAAGCTCGGTTGGTGAGCTTCTACAGTGCCACGATACAAGCCCATCTAGTAACTTTTCTCTTTGTCGTCCATATATCTTCTCCCTTTGATCTTTCCAGTGTTTATTAAGTGTTCACGCTGTGTTGTCTCAGCACATGCCCTAGAAACCTTGACTGTCTGCCTCTAATGTTTGATATGATTGATCGTTTTACGTCAGCATCAATGAGAACCTCTGCATTAGTTTTCATGGCTGTCCATGGTATTTTCATCATTCTTCTCAGAAACCACATTTCTGTAGCCTCCAAGTCACTTTGAATTTTCTTGTTTATAGTCCATGCTTCACATCCATAAAAAAGAATTGGTTCGATATAACATCTCAGCACCCGAATTCGGGTCTGCATTGATAGACTTCCATTGCAAAAAATGGTTCTCATATTTTGGAATGCTGATTTGGCTAGTGCTGTTCGGCTCTTTATCTCACTTGAGCATCTACCTTCTGATGTTAACAGGGTGCCAAGATATTTCACTTTTTCAACTTGTGATAATTTTGTGTTATTAATTATTATGTTGCATCTTGGTGGTGTATGTCTCTTTGATACAACCATTATTTCTGTTTTCTTCTTGTTTAAACTGAGGCCTTTGTAATCACTTTCCTTCACTACTTTATCTAATAGGGCTTGTAGTTCTTGTTCGCTTCCTGCGAACAGTACTGTGTCGTCAGCATATCTCAAGTTATTTATATTGTATCCTCCCATGTTTCTGTAACTCACATGTGGTTAAATAAAAAAAAAATTATCAACATTTAAAAATTCTGTACTTCAATATGTACAAAAATAATATCTCCTTCCTCCATTATTTTCAGAACAATATGTCTTTTCTCAGTTATTTTCAGAACAAAATCTCCTTTCTCCATTATTATGAGAGAATCTCATCTCTGTACCAGTATTCCCTTAGATATGTGTCTCTTCAACGAATTCACTTCAGCATTTTGCAACTCAACCCACATAGATAGACAGATTCTCTGTGAGCACCATATGCTAGTCCCATAATGGAGCCGTGTAGTAGACATATGTGCAAGTATCACAACCATCAGTGAATCCTAGATATAGATATTTTCCCTTCCTTCTTGATTCTTGATTAATAACTGGCTTCACAGCACGCAGGACATTCCCATAAGTGTTCCGTCCTCTGCTCCAGCAGCCATCCCAGTGTATGTAGACTCAGAGTCCCAGTCAGGTGTTGATTGTGTGATCTTCGGGCCTTTCAAAAAAAATTACTTTTCCTTCTCTCACCTCTAGATACTCCCATTTCTAACATTTTCTGTATGTGTACGTTCTCAACCTCATTGACATCATCTGCATCTTGAAATGAATTTATTACTGCCTTTATTAAATCTGCTTTATCTCTTCTCAGCAATGTGCCGTCTATCGCCGAATTGCCTGCCAGTAAATCGGCTCTCTCGTTTCCTCTGACCCCAGCATGACCAGGGTAGTATATCCATGTCATGCTCTGGACAACTGAGTTGTTCAATAAGTCCCACCATTCTTTTCTTAGCATGAACTTTTCTATCTTGCGCAACATGCTTTGAGAGTCTGTATTACCAAGTTTGTTGATGTATCAACCAATTAAGAGCTGCTGTAACACCCTCTATATCCATCCTCATGCTCGATGTGACAGTAGAATATGCTGAAGATTTCTCAACCATCTTCACGCCGTTTCTGTAGGCAACAAATCCCCAACAGCTTTTATTTGTGTTTCTGTTAACAGAGCCATCTGTGTATATAATTATGTCTTGTGGTTTCGAGTGTAGTTGGACGAGTTCGTGCACTGTATCCTGAGCCCTGACGTCCGTCTATTATCGACACGATTTGTCTAGTTGTATTATTACTTTAGTCAGTGATTTCTTCTCAGTGTCTACCTCCACCCATTCACTGCACTTTCCTATTTCGTCAAATTCACATACTCTTCGCAGTGTGTCTTCGGCCTCTGCCATCCATGATCTGCCATGCTTGTTCGTTTTCCCTTTGACTCATCTAGACCTTGGTGTAATGGATGGTGGTTGTATTCTGTCACTTTAAGGTACGACCTAACTTGTGCTACCCTGCTTATTGCACTCTGATGCGGTGGAGATCAAGTAGACATCGTATAATGGAGATGGGTGCATCTCTAGTACACTCTAGTACCGCTCTCACTGCCCCATTTTGGACTTTTTCCAATCTATCGACTTGTGTCTGTGACAGTGTTAGTAGGCCGAGGCCATAATCTATGACAGATAGCACCACTACTTGCAGAAGCAGAAAAAGTACCCATTACTGCAAGTCGAAGGTCGCCATAACCGTGATAACACTGATTCCTCGTATCCTTCTGAATCATATTTGTGACGCTCTTGTTGAATGAGAGACTTCTATCAAAGATTATCCCAAGATATTTAAGGTCCTATTCTTTTTCAATGAATGAGCCCATGCAACTAATATCTGGCAGTGTGTCAATGACCAGATTATTATTTAAGGAGTACCAGACGACCTTTGCTTTAGAGGGATTGATCACAGCGTTGTATGTTCTGCACCATTTCGACAATTGATCTAGTTCACTCTGTACACTGCCAGCGATATATGTTCTGTTCCTGCCAATGTTGTATAGTAGGATATCATCTGCGTATGTTAGAACTCTACAATTGCTGGAGTTTTACAATTGAGCAATTCTCAATGTATACACATTAAACATTGAAATTTTCATTCCTTCTTATAGTGTGTAACTGCACCAAATCTTTCAGAAGATATTCTTATCAAAAGTTGTTGCTATCATAAATTGTTTGCTGTCAGAATGTGTTGCTGTTGTACGTTTTTGCTATCAGAAACTATTGCTATCAGAAGTTGTTGCTATCATATTAGTTACTATCCTAGGTTGTTGCTAGCAGAAGTTATAATTATCAGACGGTGTTGCTATCAGAAATTGTTGCTATCAGAATGTGCTGTTATCAGAATGTGCTGCTATCAGAAGTTGTTGTTTTCATAGTGTGTTACTATTACTATTTAATGTTATTACCTCTCCTGACTGTTAGCCACTGTCAGCAACACAGATAACAGCAACTCTTTGATATCAAAAACTTCTATTATCAACAACTTTGCGTAGCAATACCTTCTCATATCAACAACTTCTGAAAGCAACAACGCCTGATAGTAAGAATATCTGATAGCAACCACTTTTGATAGCAGCAACTTTTTATAGCAACAACTTTCTGATATAGCAACTTCTGATATTAGCAACTTCTGATAGAAACAACTTCTGACAACAACAATGTGTGATAATAACAACTTCTGAAAGCAACAATTTCTGATTTTAAAAAAACTTATGATAGCAACAACTTGTGATAAGAAGAATTTCTGATAACAAAATCTTCTATTAGAAAAATCGTATGATAATAAAAACGTCGGATAACAAAAGCTACTGATAACAATAATTTCTAATAGCGACAACTTATGATAACAGCGACAACTTATATCACACACTTCTCAAAGCAGCAACTTCCTAAACTATCAACTTCTAAAAGCAAGAACTTCAGACAGCAACAACATATTAAATAATCAACTTCGGAGAGCATCATCTTTCTGAAAACAACAGATTCTGAAAGCAACAACTTTTGAAAGCAACACTTTCTGAAAGCAATACCTTGTGATAGCAACAACTTTGGATAGCAACAACAACAACTTGTGATAGCTACAACTTCTGATAGCAAAAACTTCTGATAGCAACAACAACTGACAGCAACAACTTCTGATAGCAACAACTTCTGATAACAACAACTTCTGATAACAACAACTTCTGATAGTAAAAAATTATATCTTGATGTCTGACAAAGTGTTTAGTTTATTTGTGACAACTTCATGTTTAAACACAATATAATGTCGACTCAGGAACTCCATAAATCAAAACAATTGAGCGTTCGGACGACAATTTTTCTTTAAATAATTTAAGTCAATAGTACAATGCTATTTATAGTTTCCGTAACAATAAAAACAGATCAAACATTAACAGGTGGTTTATATGGGGACTTGAATAAGCTGTACGGGATCAGAATATTCAATTAACATGCAGCCGAACATTTTCACTTTCTTCGGCGGGAAACATAATATTAATATCACAATTGGCTGAACATTATCGAATTTCAAATTCTCGTGACAGGAAGGGCCAACCATCAGGCTTGTCATATTTTTCTTTCGTGATTTGGGAAGCGGAATAATTACCAGACAATGTAGAATTTCAGAAGAGTAGAATGCCAAATGTGAGTACAAATAGACAGAAATAAAAGTGAATAGAACCAAGCGGTAATATCATGTTTCTCAATCCCACAAAGGACAACAGTTTAATCACGTGACTACACAATATCCCTTGACTGGACAGTCCACGGGGAATATTTATTTGTTTCCTGCTGGAAGATATTTGCATATTTGTAGTTTGTATGCTCCAGACACTCTAGATTCGTCTTCTTCTGCTCAATTATACTATGAATCCAGTTCGAAATTTACCATTTGTAAAGCAGTTTATTTTATGCCTCTGTGTGTTTCACAAAACTTGTTTAGCAGTGACGCCCCTGTGGACAAGAATGTCGAAATGTGAACAGGGAAGCTGGGACACTCATCTTCTTTGTTCGCTCTCTGATAATCAACAAGAAACTTCGTGAAATTTTACAGGGGAGCGTTAAGTACGTTGTGCAGCTGGTTTGCAGCGGAGCAGAGTTACTTACGCATTCAGGCCGAGCATATTCGATTTCGGCATGCTTTTATTTCAAGTGACCTTCCCTAGTTTGTGACAACTTTCCTATCTGTTGCCAAGCAAGCGAATGGGTATTTGCTCAACGCTGTGACAATTTATCACCCACTGTGCCCTTGGGCTTTGCACTCCAAAACGTGTCCCTAGGTGGCAGTTTCCGAGGAGATAATCAGCATGATTACAATTTGGGACCACTACGTCTATCCCTTACGAGGTGTTCCGATGTCAGTTAACTTGCCTCGTGTAATTAGAATTCACTACCTCATGTTAGTTAGTTAGTTAGTTAGTTAGTTAGTTAGTTAGTTTGTTTGTTTGTTTGTTTGTGTGTTTGTTTGTTTGTTAGTTTGTCGTTGGATAATCATCATCGCATTCCGGAAATGTCCGTTGTCCGTAGGTGCTCGGATCTCCACATGAGTGTATCCACCATCACATGATGGCTAATTGTTCCATTTTTTGTTTGGTTGATAAACACTCCCCTAAGCATAATGTAGCGCTCATGACTGGCACCGTCGCATTTAAAGCCCAGTTATTACAACAACCTAGTAAATGTCTCGGTTCAAATCGTAAACGACACAGAGAGCGGTAAAAAATTCAAGCAAAGATAACCAGTGACAACAATTTTGGATGGATAGCCAAAAATGCTAGCAAGCTGTGCGAGCAAAGACACACGTTGCGATACACATGATGATCACAAGGCATTATTGCTACGGATGTCTACCTTCAGTGCAATTTTTACAACACTCAATATTTATATACAATCACTGAAGTCGGATATCTCGAGTCAGTTTCATAAATAAAAGAGCATATATCTCCGTTTTTTGGACAACATCCTGCCATTAATCAAGTATGTCCAATTTTATGCTACAAGATAAATCAAGCTTGAGATTGTCCAGTGTGAGTTTCTTCCAATGTGTGAGATTGTCTAGTGTGTGAGTTTATCCTGCATGAGTTTGTCCCGTGTGTGAGTTTGTCCAGTGTTAGTTTGTCCAGTGTGTGAGCCTCTAGAGTGTGAGTTTGTCCAATGTGAGTTTCTCGAGTGTGTGAATTTGTCAAGTTTGTTAGTTTGTCCATTGTGTGAGTGTGTCCAGTGTTTGAGTTTGTCCTGCGTGAGAGTTTTGTCCAATGTGAGTTTAAAAGAGAATGAAAAAAAATAGGAATGCCAATTTTAGGATTTTCTCTCTAATACTGATATCAGGTTCTCACCTCTCTATACATTTCTCGTTTTTTCGTGACGTACATCTGCATTATATTTCCTTCATAAAAAATAACGCTGGAAATAAAGAAAAATACATAGGTTCAATGATGTATTCAAATATAATAAGAACATAACTCGGAATAGCATAAAAACTGAAGTAATGGTAATATCAAATAATAAATGTCCTCCAGAATGCAACCTTAAAGTAGATGGTATCAGTCTTAAGAAAATCAACATATTCACATATTTAGGTGCATTAATAACATCAGGTGGAAGATGTATTAAAGAAGTCAAATGTAGAATTGTCCAGAGAAGGGCAACATTTCACAAGATGAATACAAGACACGCCGAGAAAGAAAGTTGTTAGACATATATAAAATCAATTCTAATGTATGGAAGTGAATCGTGGACGCTCAGTAGAACAGTGACAAATTATATTGAGGCAGCAGAATGTGGTTTTATAGAAGAATGTTGACAACATCATGGACAGATAAATAAAAGCCTAATGACGATATCTTGAAATACGTTAATTAAAAAAGAGAGCTGCTTACCTACATCAGAAAGAGACAGTCCACCTTTTTTTGGACACATCATGAGAAGAGGTAAGACAGAACACATTGTAACAACGGGCAAGTTAAAGAGTAAGAGAGAAGATCAAGACCAAGAAAGAAGAGAGAAGATATTTGACAACCTAGCGTTGTGGCAAAGGAGAACATCGGTATTGGAAATAACTGGCAGCACACGAAATAGAGGTCGTAGAAAGACATGACAACAAACGCCACTCGACATGGCCATAAAAAGACTAAGAACATATAAGATTATTGAATATTTATTCAACTCTTCTGTATATTTGTCATCTCTATTTGAGCATATTTTCCATGAGCCGATTCAAACTTGTCGCCTAGACTCCGATGGACAGAAAAATAGCTAAGACCACGTTAATATGGAGGGATAAATTTTCCAGAGTAGAGTAACAATCCTAAAAAGGAAGTGAGTGGCTGGAGTAACACAGGGCAAATATCAAGATGAACAGAAATAAGCAGAAGTGTTACCAAAACTCTCTCTAATCTGATCTCTCGTACCATCCTCTTTTGCTCTCCCATTACAACTGTATATAACAGTCGACCTATTGGAAGACCTTGTAAAAGGTGGATAGATAGTGTATTAAAGACACTCGAAAATATAACAGTGGAAGAGGCAAATAGAAGGGCAAAAGACCTTACACTCACTTTCCGCTCAACACCGAAAGGTACATGAGGACAGAAAGAAGAAGAAAAAGAAGGATTACAATCGTATACTAATACTTATTTCCTGTTGCCTTTTTGAGGTAAGTACCTTAATTTATCATTATTTATCATATTTTACTTGCTATCACACCTTATCTATTTTCACTCCTCACCTTCTTCTGTGCACCTTCCCATCCTCACTTAGCATTATCTTCTCCCCATACCATCTTTTTTCCTGCTATGCGGCTCCATCTTTGCTTCCTCGGCTATCTATTCGCTATCTCTTCATATCTATCCTCCTTATCATAACCATGTTTGTCTCCATTTAAGATTAGTTGTACTGTTGTTTTTTGTTAGTCCTGATGAAGGCTTTTTAGTCGAAACGTCGTCTGTCTCTGTATCTCGCTGTTAGGTTGCTTTATGTCTCTATTTTGGTAACACTTCTACTTATTTTTTTCCCACATCAATAAGACAATATAAGAAGTAGTGCAATTTGCACATAACTGAGCCGTTAACAATAGTTGCAATGACGACAACGTTTTGGAAACGTTGCAAATAAAATATTTACTGTATTCGCGATGCAACTTTTGAAGAATATTTCCATACAAAATTTCTAGTTTTCGATAGCTATAAAATTGTTGTGTAGCCATGTTCAAGGGTGTCATATCTCAGGTATAATTTTCACCAAGCATCAGCTCGTAATGACATAGGACATTAGAATAGATGGAAATACACAGAAAAACTCAAACATGATATAAATGATACGCCACTTTCGTTGAGGAAAGAAACAAGTAATTTCTTTGTTTCTCCTCTCCTTCTCTCGTGTCAATAGGCTGATGTAGACAATCAAGATAATAATAAATGCATACTTTGAGCCATATTAACCGGTGTATATTGATGAATCTCCTACAGCACGTCACGAGGTTGAACTATCGCGTAACTTATCTTCTTGTTAACATGTCACTAATTGTTTTCTGTTTCACTTTTTGTAGCCAATACTTGCATCACCCTGCCTCCTGCACACTTTCTACTACTCAATTACCATACATTTATGTCTTTCAGTAAGTCTATCCTCATGAATTAAAATATCTGAATACAAGAAATATGATACCAGTGTCTATGTAGCACAATTAGACAAACATATGCCCATAATAAGCAGCAGATGTCTGGATCTCTGCAGTATACGTAACATCTCATTTGTGATTCACTAACACACGAGTAGATTATACATCTCACATTTATTTCTCATAATGATGTAAAATCTCCACTTTGACGTGTTTGGTTTCCGGGTTATCTGTTCTAGACTTGTCTGTTCTGGTTCCCCAGGTGCCTTAATTTCATGTTTCTAGTCTTAATTCGCGACTGTACAGTTAATTTCTGACCGTATTGAAGCTGTTCAGTCACATGATCTGTGTGCTCAAGTATATGTATGTAGTGCCTATTTCGTCATGCATATGGCCATTGAGCTGAAAAGTGCCTATCTGAGCAGTATCTCTGGAATGAATCTTGTGTGGGACCAAGCTCCATCCTCAGAGCATTTTAATTTTCGTATTTCACTGTCGTACTTCATCATATTTCACCCATGAAGAACTCCTACCCTATAAACGACTCTAACTCTGCCTTTATAGTTTGTTTCCTGCCAGTCGGACCAACGGCCAGCACTTCCCAATGTTTAGTATAGAACGAGAAATCATTCACTGAAGATTTGCATAATCTACATAAGCCTACTTCAAAAGTGACCTACCACGAGGCGTTTCCAATGAGATAGTTCGACATAAATGACTTCTGTGGAAATACGACAGTTGAAGGTTAAAATACAGGCCCCCAAATGATTGTATCTAATTGGATACCTGTCTACACAATCTTGGAACATGGTTTCCACATTCACAATCTAACCATCACCCATCACACCGACCATAATGTGATAGTAAAACATCTAATAGATGACATTCATATATAGTGAAACTTTATAAAGTAAATACAGTTATAGATTAAAATAGGAACAAAGAATATCCCGGTTGTCTTCACAAGGGATAAACAATGACGAACGTAAGGAAATGAAGGACACATAAGATCAAGACAACCAACAGGGAGATATAATAAGTGCCGGGAACAGTATTGACAATGTGAGCAGGAAGGGTCTGCCCCTGTCATCAACTGTTCTGTCTTCCTGTCTCCGGCCTGATTTGCCCGCTATTGTTTGCTCTGTTTACTTTATCTCATCTGTTTAACCCTCTGATTTCGGTCAATATCTCCAGTTTCCAAAAACGACACGGGAGATAATTTGGAGTAAACCTTGACGAAATAATATTCATAGTTAAGATGTTAACACATTCACAAACAGGTCTCTGTCACCTGTTCTTGCTGGTCACAAACAGCTTTGTCACATATTTATAGCCGATTATAGAAAGGTTTCTGTCGCTTGTTCTTGTCGGTCACAAACAGCTTTGTCACATGTTATAGCCGGTTATAGAAAGGTCTCTCTCAATTGTTCTTTTTGGTCACAAACATATATATCTGTCACATATTCTAGCCGGTCACGAACACCACTCTTTCAAATGTTCATTCCGATCACAAACAGCTCTCTGTCACAAGTTCTTGCCGGTCACAATCAGCGCGCTGTTGCATCATATTGCAGATCACATACAGATTTCTGTCACATTTTCTCTTACCTGTCATAAACATCTCTGTTTCATGTTCAGCCGATCACAAAATCTCTGTAACGTGTTCTTCCTGGTCAAAAACATGTCTCTGTCACATGTTCTTGCCGGTCAAAAACATGTCTCTGTCACATGTTCTTGCCGGTCACAAACATGTCTCTGTCACATGTTCTTGCCGGTCACAAACAGGTTTCTGTCGCATGTTCTTGCAAACCACAAATAATTATCTGTCATATATTCCTATGATCACAAACATCTCTTTGTCACACGTTCCTGGCGTTGAAAGATATTTGTCACATGTAATTGCCGGTCACATAAATTTCTCTGTCACATGTTCTTGCCTGTAACAAACAGCTCTCTCTCTCTCACACACACACACACACATGTTCTTGTCAATCACACAACCCTGTCCCCGTCATCGGTTTTTTGTTGGTCACAAACATGTCTCTGTCACCTGTTCTTACCGGTCACAAACAGCCATTTGTCTGATGTTTTTGGCAGTCACAAACAGCTCTATGTCACATGTGCTTGTAGATAACAAACAGCTTACTGTCATATGTTCTTGCCGGTCACAAACATGTCTCTGTCACCGGTTCTTGCCTGACACAAACAGCTCTGTCACCTGTTATTGCTCGTCACAATCTGGTATGTGTCTTGTACTTATCCATTACAAATATGTCTCTGTCACATGTTTTGTCTGTCATAAACAGCTCACTGTCACATGTTCTTTCGGTCACAAACAAGTCTGTGTCACCTGTTCTTGTCGGTCACAAACAGCTTTGTGTGACATGTTCTTGCCCGTCACAAACAAGTTTCTGACGCATGTTCTTGCTGTTCACAACCAGATCTCTGTCATCTATTCTTGCCGATTACGAACAGTTCTCTATCATATGTACTTGACGGTTAGAAACACATATCCGTGACCTGTTCTTGACGGTCACAAACAGCTCTCAGTTACATGTTCGTGCCAGTCACAAAGTTACAATATGCTCATTCATAAGAGTACAGAATGACATACGATGTATATCGCATATAATGAACCGTGTTGAGATCGCATATGATGAACCGTGTTGAGATCGCATATGATGAACCGTGTTGAGATCGCATATGATGAACCGTGTTGAGATCGCATATGATGAACCGTGTTGAGATCGCATATGATGAACCGTGTTGAGATCGCATATGATGAACCGTGTTGAGATCGCATTTTTCGATTCCCATGTCACTCTAGCTGACGACCAGCAGGGTCCGTAGGCTTTCTAAGTTAAAATAAGTTCTATTCTTGTGTCACAAATAAGTTAGTAAAAGAAGTTCTCAGCTTGTGTCACAGACAAGTTAGTAAAAGAAGTTCTCAGCTTGTGTCACAGATAAGTTAATAAAAGAAGTTATCAGCTTGTGTCACAGATAGATCGGTGATAATTCTGCCGTTCACACTGCAATAACAGTTCCTTCTTCTTTGACTTTCTTTATCCCACTTCAGCTGAGTAGCAGAATGTATCCAATGAAATACGTTGTGTTATGGTTTACCACTAGGCAGCAATATGTGTGCCTTCCTGTATAACAGATCCGACTTTAGGATATCTTTGAGTTCCTTAAACATGTGGGATTTGCTAGTATGAGTTTGTCACCTATGACATGCGAACTGCAGTCCATGGGGATTTATATGTCATGTCAGAATTTGTCAATTATCGGTTTATTTTATTTTGGTTTATTCTGTCCTACTGCTGATATAGCTATGTATACTGTCCGACCTCGGATATAATTTGTATACTGTCCTACCTCTGATTTAATTTGTATACTGTCCTACCTCTGATATAATTTGTATACTGTCCTACTTATATAATTTGTATTTTGTCCTACCTCATATATAATTTGTATACAGTTCTACCTCGGATATAATTTGTATACAGTCCTACCTCGGATATGGTTATGTATACTGTCCTACCTCGGATATAATTTGTATACTGTCCTACCTCAGATTTAATTTGTATACTGTCCTACCTCTGATATAATTTGTATACTGTCCTACCTATATAATTTGTATTTTGTCCTACCTCATATATAATTTGTATACAGTTCTACCTCGGATATAATTTGTATACTGTCCTACCTATGATATAATATGTATACTGTCCTACCTCGGATATAATTTGTATACAGTCCTACCTCAGATATAATTTGTATACTGTCCTACCTCTGATATAATTTGTATACTGTCGAAACTCTGATATAATTTGTATACTGTCCTACCTCTGATATAATTTGTTACTGTCCTACCTCGGATATAATTTGTATACAGTCCTACCTCGGATACGGGGTGCAAAGGAAACGCATTGCTCTAGGCGGACCCAGGGTTAGCAGATAACCAAGATCCCAAATGTGCCTCCTCGCGGTGCACCCTGGAAACAGAAAACAGCAGCTCGAGCTGATTCTGGCCAAATCATTTGGGGATCGTGTCCGAGAATGTGGAGGAAGAAGATGGAAAGAGATTTGACTGCAAAAGAGACAGACAATATCTCCGACACCATTTGCATCACCACATACGACGACACTGTCGAAATACAGTGACGCCAGTTAGTCCAGTCAGAACATTGGAGGGGCGGCCAATGTAAAAGGCACGTAAAGGTGGATACATGGTGTAAAACAAATATATGTCATAATGAGTACAATTACACAATGAAATGGCAGAACAGCACCAGAGGGGAGCGCAAACTGCAAATAGATAGTGGAAACGATTACGGAAATGGGAACTACAAGCTCTGTTAGCTCGTGACGAACTTCTAGTTACTTGATTTCCTTATAGGCAGAGACCAATACCCAACAATGGGCGTCTAGAAAAGAAAAAAGACCTGGCGTAACTCTAATATCGAGTCTTCCTATAACGGAAACATGCTTGCAAAGAGAAAGGGTGCTGTAACCGATAGGCTCAGGCAAGAAAGGGACAAAGATGGTAATCCTGGCCCTACTCTACTGTCAAGCATTCCTATACCCGAAATACACTTGCAGAGAGAAAGGGTTCCGTACTCGATGGGCTCAGGCACAAAAGAGACAACGAGTTTAGCCCTGGCCCAACTCTACTGTCAGATTTTCCTATACCGGAAATACACTTGCAGAGAGAAAGGGTTCAGTACCTGATGGGCTCAGGCGTTATTGGGACAAGGTCGCTCAACTTGAGAACGCCTTGCTCTCAAACGCGTGGTGTGAGACTCGACTTGGGCAAGGGTTTCACGATGTCGGTGAATGACACCTCGGCTAAGAGGGCGAAAGAGCCAGGGTCCAACTCTTCTGTTGAGTTCTTCATCTTAAGGAACCAGGCTTACAGATAAGAAATGGTTCGGTACCCGATGGGCACAGGCACAATACGTCCAATTACACGAGACAAGTTCATAGACAGTGGAACACTTCGTGCGAGACAGACGTGAGCAAAAATCGTCTGGGCGAAGGGTCACCACACCATGCGTGCATTGCCACAGATAGGGAGGCTGTCACAGGCTAGTGTAGCCCACACGGAATTGTCAAGGCATGCTGAAATCGAATGTGCTAGGCCTACAAGGCGCATAACGGTGGCACAACGTAATCACGCTTCCGGCGGAAATCACACGGATATCCGTGCTGGTTGCAATGGAGCGAACGAAAGAAAAAAACAAACCTGAGATATAATTTGTATACTGTCCTACCTCGGATATAATTTGTATACAGTTCTACCTCTAATATAATTTGTATACTATCCTACCTCCGATATAGTTATGTATACTGTTCTACTGCTGATCTAGTTATAGTCAACCTCACGAAAAATTTTAGTCTTCTCTCGTATTCATCGCAGAGGGCAGTGTTCCAATTCATTGCTTCCTCCCTTGAGCCCCCAACACTACATGAGAATACGTTTCATATATTTCTATCTGCCCTGTCCAAAAAAATGAGAACTAATTCCTTTATTTTATATCTATGATGTATTCTAGATCCTAATGAAAAGAATACAACGCAAATTAGAAACATAAATTCATAAAGTTCAAGCTGGTTTTCGAGCAGGAAGAGGAACAAAAGACCATATTCAACATGAGAAATAAAATTGAGAAATGTAGAGAATACAGCTTAGATCTACATATGTGTTTCATAGACTTCACCAAGGCATGTGGTTGTGTTAAACATCACCAGCTGTGGTCTATCATGGAAGACATGGGCTTCCCTAAACATTTAATACATCTTATTGAAACACTATATCACGAACAACAAGAAGCAGTAAGAGTGGAGGGAGAAACATCTGAATGGTTCGCATTTCAAAGTGGAGTGAGACAGGGGTGCACTCTATCCCCTTACCTTTTTAACCATCTATGCAGAGAATATAATGAGAAATGTAAGAGAAGAACTAGAGGAAAATGAGTTTCATCCAATAAATATCGGTGGGTACAAGATTCCAGAAATAAGATATCCAGACGACACAGTCCTTACTACACATCCTGAGGGACTGAAACAGCTAATCACAACAACATAGAAATACAGCGAGATCCAAAATCGATATCTAAACGCACAGAAAACCAAAAACAACAGACAAAACAAAGATCAAATCAATAATCAACATAGACAATATAGAGCTAAAATGTGTAAACAAATTCGAATATCTGGGAGCAAATATAAACAGTTCCGGAGATTGTTCAGTCGAAATTAGAAGAAGACTCGCTGTTGCGAGTTTCATAGACACAAGTTAACACAAATGAGACAGCTATGGCAAAGTAGTAATAACGACACTAAATCAACCATTTTAGGATCATGTGTTTTTCTAGTGGTAACATATGGATGCGAGACTTGATCTTTCAACCAGACAATATCAAAAATAAATAAATTCATTTGAAATGAAGTGCTACAGAAAGATTCTACTAATATCATAGACAGAGAAAAAGAAGAACATTGATGTTTTGAAATTACTGAAACTAAACGAAGGGTGGCTTCTAAATACCATCACAAGAAGGAAATTACAGTATTTTGGACACTTAAAGCGACATGATGGCATCGAAACGCTGATTCTAGAGGGCAGAGTGCCGGGTGGAGAAGAAGAGGAAGACCAAGAAGACGGTGGACCAGCGACATCGAAAAATGTATGTGCATGTCTTTGGCCAATGCAGGCTTACTTGCCCAGAACAGAGAGGCGTTCAGATTATCCACGACGAAGACAACGTTCTGGAAAGAATATGTTACTTGATACATGATGTATTATAACCATTGTACCTTTTTATTGCGTCCGCTCTCAAGCTCCCACTGAGATCTTTTGTAGCAGGAGAACTGGCATGCTGGAATTCTAGCAGAATGTGTGTGTTTTTTTTCTGGGTTTTTTTTGTTGCAACAATGATTCAACACATCTGTTATCAGGGGTTTTTGTACATAAAATCCTCCTAAGACGAATGTGTCGGATAATTGGCGCAAATAAGACGACGACACCCCGCAATTCCATTCTCTTGTCTATATCCTGCCGGAAATCTGGTAGGACCATTGTTCTGCTACAAAAGCGATCCAGAGAGAGTTTGAG
This sequence comes from Meghimatium bilineatum, assembly GCA_034231615.1. NCBI lineage: Eukaryota > Metazoa > Mollusca > Gastropoda > Stylommatophora > Philomycidae > Meghimatium > Meghimatium bilineatum. The sequence continues at coordinate 32,602,725 of CM067312.1, read as the reverse complement.
AATGAACGCTGAAGCAGACATAATGCCTGACAATTAACTATACAGATGTGGTGGTTTCTAACTTATGCTATTACAAGTCAGCATTTCCTATTTAAACATTTTAACAATGTAAACATTTGCTATGAAATCATTTAAACATTTTAACAATGTACAAATTTGCTATGAAATAATTATTAAACATTTTAACAATGTAAACATTTGCTATGAAATCATTTAAACATTTTAACAATGTAAATATTTGCTATGAAATCATTTAAACATTTAACAATTTAAATATTTACTATTATATTTTAGTATATGGTCGCTGCTATACAGTTTAGTTTATTTATTCATACTGGAAATGCCACTGTATGGGAATGCTATTGGCAACCACTTGAATGTATCCTTTTCCGTTGATAGCACAACTGGTTGGTTCACCCTGACACTCTGTTTATCATTAGATATTCGGAAGCTACGACGATACAGTGAAATTTCTATAATTTTTCACTGTATAATAAAAGTGAACCTGTGAACAGTGACACGTCGCGTAGAGCAATGTTTAGGAAATAGCCAACACTGAGAACACAATCTAGAGACAGCAAATATATTGAGATTTGCCACGATGGAACTGGAGAATGTCGTTTGTGCGTTACCAATCGACAACTTCTTCACATAATATTGGCCCTTTTTTACAAATTCAGCAGTAGATAATAATCTACAATTCTGACAGCACAGCTGTGTGCACTTGCATGGAAGAAATACCTGATCTATTGTCAGTAACAGGACACAACCAGACATCTGCAACATGTACTAAGACTGAAAGAAAGTCAGAAACATGTGTTCTCTGGAGTATAAGACTGTCCATCTCCTGGCATTGTATCATACAACCACATTGAATCAAACCAGCATCCACGACATGTTGTACCAGCATCCACGACTTGTTGTACCAGCATCCACGACTTGTTGTACCAGCATCCACGACATGTTGTACCAGCATCCACGACTTGTTGTACCAGCATCCACGACTTGTTGTACCAGCATCCACGACATGTTGTACCAGCATCCACGACTTGTTGTACCTGCATCCATGACTAGTTGTACCAGCATTCACGACTTGTTGTACCAACATCCACGACTTGTTGTACCAGAATCCACGACTTGTTGTACCAGCATCCATAGTTGAAAGTAAAATATTGCCAGATGATAATAGTCTTGAGTGGAAAGTACAATATTGCCAGATGATTATAGTCTTGAGTGGAAAGTACAATATTGCCAGATGATTATAGTCTTGAGTGGGAAGTACAATATTGCCAGATCATTATAGTCTTGAGTGGAAAGTAAAATATAGCCAGGTGATTATAGTCTTGAGTGGAAAGTAAAATATAGCCAGATGATTATAGTCTTGAGTGGAAAGTAAAATATAGCCAGATGATTATAGCTTTGAGTGGAAAGTAAAATATAGCCAGATGATTATAGCTTTGAGTGGAAAGTAAAATATAGCCAGATGATTATAGTCTTGAGTGGAAAGTAAAATATAGCCAGATGATTATAGTCTTGAGTGGAAAGTAAAATATAGCCAGATGATTATAGTCTTGAGTGGACAGTAAAAATGTCAGAGAATTATCAGCCTTGGGGTGAAAGTAAAATCCATACAGAACACGAGAGCGACAGATTAGTATTCTCGTAACCTTCTATTATCACAAGTTATTAATAAGGAGGAGGGGGGGTTGGGATTTTAAACCCTCCCCCCCCCACCACATGGCGATTCAGAACAGGACTTTTAGTACTATGAATTCAACAATAAGATGGGTTAAATGTCTTCCTTAGCGACGGTTCACGAAAAAATTCAATTCCTCATCACAAAGAGAGATTTACACACGAACACTGGCAAATAGCTTTTTATCCCTGTATTATCATCACGATGCAGCACTGAAATATTCTGTGCACAATACTCGACATCCCACTGTCTAATGGTAATTCAATACACAGTTCAAATACATAACTCACTGTTAAAGCAGTGTGATGGGGAGATTATGTTGCATTATTCAGATCTGAGAAGTAAGGTTTATATAGAAATGTCGCTGTTTGTTGGAGACATAATAGTGCTCAATTATCAATGTTTTACGTCTGCATATACGTATCTAGAGTTTCCTTGTTAAAATCCAGCACGAAATTGTCACTGTAAGGTCACTGTTTAATTTGTGCTTTGGATAGCTGCATGTTTCTGTAAATTATTGAGCATTTGAATAAGCGACAGAATTATCGTGGATGCGGTCATTGAATCACTCCGTGTTTCCTTGAACGATCTTGGCACTGCAAATAAAATAATAATGTTTGAGTGGTTTAAGGTTTTGATAGAACGTCACTGCATTCACAGGCAGGGTAGCTGGTGCTGTTTTCCCCATCATATGTTTGATGTGACGTACCGTCATTCTAGGCAGGATAGCAGGTACTGTTCTCACCCATCAGATGTTTGATGTGACGTACCTTCATTCTAGGCAGGATAGCAGGTACTGTTCTCACCCATCAGATGTTTGATATGGCGTACCTTCAATCTAGGCAGGGTAACAGGTACTCCCTTCACCCATCAGATGTTTGATGGGACGTACCTTCATTCTAGGCAGGGTAGCAGGTACTGTTCTCCCCATCAGATGTTTGATGGGACGTACTTTCATTCCAGGCAGGGTAGCAGGTACTGTTCTCTCTATTGGATGATTGATTGGACGTCACATCGCATATCGAGAATAGAAAACAACAGACAGATGGAGAAGATTTGACCTTTCTTAGGTCATGCCAAGAAGCAGAAAAAATTGAAGGTAGATAACCAGAAAGAAGGAGGACATGCCTAGGTTGGATGAGTTAGCATACTTCGATTAAACATAGAAGAAACTAAATGAAATGAAAGTGTATAGACTTTTAGAAAGAACGACAGGAGAGCTCACGTTATACATATCAGCAGGAAATTAATGACCAGACAGCAAAAATCTATAAGAGGAAGTTTCGAAAGGTTTCCAGAATTAGTTGTTTATATAGAAATATGTAACGATAGCATTATCTACACTACATTTCCTTCAAAATAGCTCCAGTGGGAAAGCACACACTACTGCTGAGGTACATACAGCGGATGAAACATTCTTGGAACCTATTCTTTGCCACCTCGCTTAGCTGTTCTTGTCGCATTATTGATAACGTAATCTGCATTCTTGAATGGATGTCCATTCAATACTAATTTCAGTCGCATGAGCAAGAAAATACCAGCCTGTACATGATTGAGAGAATATGGAGGCTGTTCAAAATAATCATATTGCCCTTTTTTTAGTACTGCTTTATCAATAGGTAACGATGTTCAATCGAATTGTAATGCAACATAATCCAACTGTTAATTTTTTTGGTCCATTTTTTCTAGTCGTTTCTTCTGACTCTTATCTTTTGCACGATGAAGAATCCCAATGTACATCACTTTGCTAACATGTTCTTCCTTTAGCAATGCAATCATGGTAGACAATAATATGACAGTAAAAGAAGTTTCCATCATAACTATACCCTTAATCTTGTCTAATCGAAATTTTGGTGTCTGGTGAGATGAAGGAGATTTTCATTCAGTGGTTTGACGTTTTGTCTAAAGATCGTAAAAGAAAAACACCAGGTCTCATCTCCTATGATTACATTGTTGAGAAATCGATCTCTTGATCCAGTCATAGTGGTTAGGAGTTCTACCAGAGTCAATCCTGTTTCTTTCTGTTCGGGAGATAACATTTTGGGAACTACACGTTGACAAACACGGAGCATGTGTAGTTCTTTGTGGATAATATTGTGACAACGTCCTACTAATATTCCAACTTCTGGAACTATTTTCTCGGCACTAAGTCTTCTGTCAGCACCATCAATATTACAGACACTCTCAATGTTTTCAATATTGATCGAGGTTGACAGTTGTCCACTGTGTGCAACATCATCGACACTCGCGAAAACGTTTATATCACACAAATTCTTGCGATTGTTAAGCAATGTTAGTGTCTCTGAGGGTAGACTTCTCAAGTAAAACACAGAATTTGACATGTGTTCGTTATTTAATGAAGGACACTTTATACTCCTACGATGCATCTAGCACAACAAACATATGTCTGTATCTTCTCTTTCAGGGTATATTTGAAGTATATTATATAAAATAAATGTCTGTCATATCCTTTCCTCTAAGTTATTAGCATATTCTAAACAATATAATCTCCATAACATTATCTTTCGTTCTTCTTCTTCTTCACCGTTCATTCACAAACTCCTGATAGATCTCCGTTACAGCAAGACCATGGTCCTACTACATTTCCAACAGGTTGTAGCTCAGAGAATGGTAATGCATTATGTCGCCGTTTTATTTGTGTCAATGGACCGACACATCCGTCTTCGGCGGAATATTTCGTTTAACAATAATCAGAAACTATTTGAAGCAACGGCGTACATCACATATTCCCGTATTATATACATGGCTATAAATAGATAGAAGTTGCACATTGGTTCCCACATGTATGATAATGGTGATTTACGTACCTCAGTTCTCACATGTATGATGATAGCAATTTAAGTACCTCAGTTCCCACATGTATGATGATAGCAATTTAAGTACCTCAGTTCCCACATGTATGATGATAGCAATTTAAGTACCTCAGTTCCCACATGTATGATGATAGCAATTTAAGTACCTCAGTTCCCACATGTATGATGATAGCAATTTAAGTACCTCAGTTGCCACATGTGTGATGATAGCAATTTAAGTACCTCAGTTCTCACATGTGTGAGGATAGCAATTTAAGTACCTCAGTTCTCATATGTGTGAGGGTAGCAATTTAAGTACCTCAGTTCTCACATGTGTGAGGATAGCAATTTAAGTACCTCAGTTCTCACATGTGTGAGGATAGCAATTTAAGTACCTCAGTTCTCACATGTGTGAGGATAGTAATTTAAGTACCTCAGTTCTCACATGTGTGATGATAGCAATTTAAGTACCTCAGTTCTCACATGTATGATGATAGCAATTTAAGTACCTCAGTTCTCACATGTGTGAGGATAGCAATTTAAGTACCTCAGTTCTCACATGTACGATGATAGCAATTTAAGTACCTCAGTTCTCACATGTACGATGATAGCAATTTAAGTACCTCAGTTCTCACATGTGTGATGATAGCAATTTAAATACCTCAGTTCTCACATGTATGATGATAGCAATTTAAGTACCTCAGTTCTCACATGTGTGATGATAGCAATTTAAATACCTCAGTTCTCACATGTGTGATGATAGCAATTTAAATACCTCAGTTCTCACATGTATGATGATAGCAATTTAAGTACCTCAGTTCTCACATGTGTGATGATAGCAATTTAAATACCTCAGTTCTCACATGTGTGATGATAGCAATTTAAATACCTCAGTTCTCACATGTGTGAGGATAGTAATGCGGAGAATAATATTCAGATAAAGCACGAAACAGCTTTGGTTGCCATGGGAAAGGAGAATTTGATTTTGAAAAGTAAGTTAAATACTGCAATACATATAATTCTATAAAGATTGTTTGTGCCATTTATAATTGTTCTTTCTATGGATGAGAGAGAGAGAGAGAGAGAGAGAGAGAGAGAACTGGACAATAAATGCAGTCACGAAAGATTCCGATTTTTGCATGGGATACATTGGTAGTATCATTCAAGCCCACAGATGGGGGTAGAGAAGAAAGTGAGGGTTCTCTTCTCTCTAGGAAGTCAAAACATTTCTTCAGTAACGAAGAACTTTGTCAAAATGTAGTTAATCCCCATCCCCTCCCACCACCCCTTTTTAAAACGATTATTTCTAATGAATGGTCAATACAAATCAACAATCGAATGGAAAAACAGAGAATTTCGTTGAAAATGATTGAATGGGTTAAGCGTACCCATTTACTGAAGACAATGTACGTCCCTGTTTGCATTGTTATTAGCAGACAACGAAGATCTTAAGAGCACAGCTTGGTAATGCACCATGGAGACGGATTGTTTGGACATTGCTGACCGAAACGGAATGAGAATTAATTGCACAAGACACATAATATCTCTGAATAGCACCTCTTGATCTATTCAACATCTATGCGGAAAATATAATGAGAAACGTGAGACAAGAAACAATAAAGCCTGATTTCAGACCCGTAAATATAGGAGAGCTGCAGATGCTAGAAAAAAGATATGCAGACGACACAGTGCTATTTAACAACAAACGAAAACGATCTACTAAACGTAACTAAATAAACCACAAAAAATTCAGGAATAGCAAAACTTGTTCTTAAATATGAAAAAGACAAAAATCAAAACGAAATCAAGACCCAAAATTAATATTGAGTTCTGCATTTTAGAATAAGTAACACATTTGGATTATTTAGGAACTAGTATAAACAATGCGGGGGACTGCGCAGTTGAGATTAAGAGAAGAACAGCAATGGCGCTGGCAAATTAAAACAGCTAAAGAAACTATGGTAAGTTACTAACATAAGAACTAAGTTATGTCTACAACGAACATGTGTCTCCTGTGGTGACATGTGGATGTGAAGCATAAACACTAAAATAAAACAGTGGCCAAGAGAATAACATCTTTTAAATTAAAGTGTTATAGAAGAGTTCTGAGAATACCATGGCCAGCAAGGAAAACAAAGTGATTGTGTTAAGAACAATTAACGTCCAGAAAGGCTGGCTTCCTAACACCATATTAAAGATAAATGTATTTTTTTCTGTCACATTAAGAGACACAACGGCATGGAGAGAGTGTTGCAGGAGGGTATAATAGAATGCGAGATGGGCAAAGACCATCCAAGAGGCCGTTGGATAAAACACATTCAAGAACGCCGGTACATGTCACTAAAAGAGGCAGCACTACTTGTTCATGACAGCAAAGAATTTAAGTGATAAATAAGGAAGACTACGTTCTGGAAAGGATGTCACCTGATTATGTCCTCACAGTGAAAGCCATCTACAATATAAGATCTACTGGTTAATGGAAATCCAGATTTTGTAATCACTCATTTGATTATTCATCTGTTTTCATTGGCCATTATGATTATGCTTAGAAAGCAAAAGGTTTTACACTGCTTTTATGTGAGTCCCATGACTTAATAAAAGCCAATATCCTAAAAGTACCTCCTCATAGTATACCCTGGGAACAGACATACCGGGGATCCTGCTGTACTTCAAGCTAACACTATTAGCGATCGTGTCCGTGCGAAGGCTATATATGGAATGATAATTGGGTGAAAAAAGGCAAGCAATATCTTTTGCACCTCTCAGCTGACACAACCAGAAGCACTATTGACACAAAGTGATGCAAGGCATTCTGGCCTCAGACACCTGGAATGCAGATGCATTGGAGAGGTGGCAAATGTTGATGTTCCGATATAGGTACATGTTGCTACGGTGTTAGCGGCGCTTAGAGTACACATTGAATATCTCTGGAGAAGGCAACGCACGCTAAAGTACAACCTCGTGTAAGAGAAAAGGTAAAGTGGCAACAAAGTTACAATTGCAAAGCAGGAGCCATGTAGCGGAAATGTTGCTCACGGTCAAAATCACACAGAACTCAAAACGATGAGAATCATTACAAACGTTTCAACGCAATTGGCTCCACTTAAAGTATGAGCCATGAGTCAAATATTGGTCATTTACTACTGGGTAATCGCAATAGTGTTGAATATAGCCACTCCCAAAGTGCACTAGGGGAAAAATTGAGAACACATGTGGGGAAGCACATATTATTCCTACTCTGACAGAAGCAGTGTTGAAACTCAGGCTTAGGACGCTGTGGGCAACTTAGACGTAGAGCACGTCCTTATCTTTGAGGACGACCTATCTCTAATATCACTCGTTTGTCGCCGTTGCTAAACAGTACTCATATAGATAAAAATCGGAGCCAGTACGAAAGGGCTAATGATGGCGTCTTTCCTTCAAGAGAATTGTTCACCAGTATTGAAGCTACTCGCCCGAGATAGGCGAAATCTTCCCACCTACTTGAGTGTTAAGCGTGGCTAAATCTTCCTACTTACGTGGGTGATAAGCGTGGCTAAATCTTTCCACTTACTTGGGTGATAAGCGTGGCTAAATCTTCCCACTTACTTAGGTGATAAGCGTGGCTAAATTTTCCCACTTACTTGGATGATAAGCGTGGCTAAATCTTCCCACTTACTTGGGTGATAAGCGTGGCTAAATCTTCCCACTTACTTGGGTGATAAGCGTGGCTAAATTTTCCCACTTACTTGGGTGATAAGCGTGGCTAAATCATCAAACTTACTTGGGTGATAACTGCAATGGCAAAGAGTCAAAATACTGGCAGTGCTTTGCGAAGGTTTGGAAGGCCATCACACGCAAATGTCGCGAGTGGGTGGCAAATATTTTGTCGGCTGAAAGCGCTTCGTCGGATAAAAGATTTCACGGTGGGTGACCCAGAATTGACAAAATATCAATTCCGTTCGTAAAATATACTCCCTCCAAATAGAAGGCTTCTACAAATGGCATTGCATTAAATCGAAGTCTCCATGGTAAGAAAACAAACTCTGAGAAACCACCAATGTACACAAGAAGTAATAGTAAGTTGTTCGAAATTCCTGACGATAGTGACACATAAACAGACAAGATTATGCTTACTGCTACAACCAATGGTCTAGTCAAATATGCTATTTAAATTGCTGTATTTCCCTTCAGTCAGTAGATCTGACATTGTTGTCGTTCACAACAAAAATGCTTCTCGTAAACCGTATAATTGCACAAGACATGCTCACTAGGACCGAAACACTTCGTACGAAATAGAAGCAGTCGGCCCAAGTCCAAATTCCTTCTGACCATTTTTTGGAAACTGCAATTCACGGACATATTTTGGTATGTAATGACCAAGGGCACAGTGAACAATAAACCGTTATGGCTAAAAGCAGATCATTCTGGTCTACTTGGTGACAAATAGAAAGACTGTCACTAGCTAGAGAAGCCAACACATGGCAGCGTCGTGCTATAATACATTATAGGGCAGAATTTTAAATAAAAACCATTTATGGGGGGAGGGTATTTCGAAGATTTGTATCATACTAAGAAAATCTACCGCACGGTTCTGCATACACATGCATAAAACGGTTGTTCAAGATCGTAGAACAGAGACAGTCAAGTGTAAAACAAAGGTAGAGTTTCTGATAATCAGCATCCATTTGCCATCCATAGAAATCGTTTGTTGAACACAGAAGTAAGAAATTGAGACACGACAATTGGGCATTGTCCACACTGCCAATTTCTAAGGATATTTGTACGTTTTTACCACGATAATTAGCGGAATATTATGTAATGGTCAATGTAGTTTTTGCACACACAAAAATGCGCAGTGAATACAGGGATATTCTTTGTCCTTATTTGAAACAGCATTTAAAAAGCTACTGATCTGCAAACAATTTGTTTAAAGTGAAAAATGTAATACTTGAAATTTGCCTTTAAAGAGCCAAAATAACAACTTATTCATTGGTTCAATATTGGTCAGCACGTAGTACACCTATTCCCAGAGTTCACCATCAGTAGGATCTAGTTAATTACCTGTGCAAATCTGGATAGGGACATCATTTATGTCAACTAAAAAAAACTTTAGATACTGCATTTTTCCCATTGTGGAGTTGCAGGGATGTGGTATTTGTAGCTGTATGATAAAGGCAGCATGCTCTTGATGTCGCCACGTCATGTACAGGGTGAGTTTTTTTTAATGTATCTTTCGATTGTTAAAAAATCAAGTCCTTACCAGCATGTCACCCCCTGGTCCTCACGGATGTGAGATCAACTCTGGAAGATATCGACCATGAGCCACATTTGTCAACAAACTAGAAAAGTAACACGAGCGACTGAACAATAGATATCTAATACACAAAACAGATTTGTATAAACATATTGAGTGGCCAGATGGATGCCCACGTTTCAATGTTGAAACTTGGCCTGAGATAGTTGACGTTTTTACTTTTAGGTATCAATTGATAATGATGATGGTATTCCTCCTTCGCAAGTGAAAATGAGCATGGTATGAAAAACAATAAATGTGATGAACAAGTAGAAAAGAACCAAACAGTTGCGATTGTTTAATTTGGTTTGGAAGTTTGTAGATGTCGGTTGAGTCAGATTCGTCCAGGAAAGTTCTATTGCAGTGCATGCAGGATTGCAGTGGGTTCGGGGTAATAGAGTTCTCGAATTTGTCCTTCCGCTTCCGTTACTTGCAAATTTCCCGCAGTGTTCTTTCTTTTCTTTTTTTCAAATTTAGTGATGCCAGCAGTGAAATGGGTGTGCCAAGCTGAGCGACCAAAGGCTGTCGTCGCCCAGGAGCTAGGAAGGATGCTGCAGTGCTTGAGAGAGATTTTTTAGATGATCCTTGAAGCGTTTCTGCTGTCCTCCACTTGAACATTTACCATCACACAGCTCCACATACAATAATATCTTTGGAACGCGCTTGTCTAGCATATGAACGATGTACCCATCCAGCGGAGTTAGGACCTAGTCAGCAGGGCGTGCATGCTTTGTGTACGGGATTTTTGAAGGATTCCCGTGTCTAGTACTTGATCCTGCCAACGTACTCCCATGAGGTTTCTTAGACACCGAAGGTGAAAAGAGTTAAACTGTCGAGCATGTCTCACATAGACAGTCCAGTATGACGCAGCATAAAGCAGTGTTGGTAGAACCACCTCGCGGTACACGACCAACTTAGTTGTCAAACTGAGACCACGCCTGATCAGAAGTTAGTACAAAGGCTCCCGAATGCTACATTGTCGCGAGCATGCTCGTCAATTGTCGCAGTCTGCAATAAGGTGCTGTCGAGATATACATACTTATTGGCAGTATTGAGTTTTTGTGCTTTTACTGTGATTACTGGTTCTGTGTAGGTGACACCTGGCAATGGTTGATACATTACTAATGAATTCGCGGTGCTGATGGTGAGACCGACTGCACCACAGGCTAAAGTAAAGAGGCACATGCCGTCCTGCATATCATTCAGACTGGTAACGTTTAGTGCACAATCGTCGGTGAACAAGAGGCCTCGAACAATGTACGTCTTCGTTTTGTTCTTGATCTTCAATCTACTAAGATTGAATAGCCCTTCATCAGCTCGATATTGAAAGCAAATTCCTGCATTGTTGTTCCAGAAGGCATCATTTAACATGACAGAGAACACCATATTGAAGAAACGGATGTGAATGTGTGCCGTCATCTTGCACATAGGCTGTCATATCATCATGGAACTGACTAACCACGCGGTTATTTTTTCGGGAGGTCCTAATTTGACCATGATCTTCCATAGTCCTTCGCGATTTACAGTGTCGAGTGCCTTAGTTAGGACGACAAATGTGGACTAGAAGCCCAGAGCGCAGTTGTTACACAGCGACAATGAACGATGACGAAGTGAAACACCGTTCAATGAAGATATGGGTGATGCAGTCAGATGTCTGACTGAACAAGTGAAGCATACAGATCATTGAAACTATTTATGCTGTTTGATTGATAAATGAGACAAGAACTATGAGAAAGTGAAGTACACATTTCATTTAAAAGCTATTGGTGTTATACCTTGATCGCTGAATGAAAAACGATGTTGAGGAAGAAGATAAATACTAGAATGAACGAAATATAACTACGACTATCTTCACAATATGAACAAGATATTGCAGCGATATAATTTAGAATGGTTCTTGAAACATGAGCAAAAAAACCACAGATTAGCAAAGTACACTAAATTGACACACAAAAAGAGAAAATGTAATTCTCTTTTAATATAAATTTGACACAGTACTTGAAACAATATAATACACGGAGACAAGATACGGTTATTGCTAACAAGAAGGTTATTGCTATACATAAACTTGTCTTCAGATGAAAAAATATATCTAATGTTGGTTTTCCTGTGCGCAAAAGATGTATCTGGCATAAATGCTTTTTTTGTCATTCATGTGAAGGATGAATGCTGATTTGGAGTCGTATTTCATGACCACTGCTCAAGAATATGTATATCCTTCAGAATAATTGTCTTGTTGCTAGAATGTATCTGTCATGTTTAAATCCATCTCATTTCACATTATCCTGGTAAGATTTCACCCCCGCTGTGTTGTCATTTCTTGGCGTCTTCCTAGGCCGTGAATAAGTCGTATCTGAAATGAAGAAGGCCATCGCTCGTGAAACGTATTCACATACCACAATCTGACTGCATCTGCTATTTCTTAAGATTCTACCTGGTAGCATGATGGGAAGAACAACCTCGTGGTTTACAGTTTGACTGTGAAACCTGCGATTTTCAACAAGACGTGAGATCTGAATAATCTTTGTAGGTTACTTTAAAATACTACTAGATAGATTAGTTATGTAGTGTGTTAGTTAGTGAGTGAGCTAATTAGCTATTTAGTTAAGTAGTGTGTTAGTTTGTGAGTGCGCTCATTAGGTAGTTAGTTATGAATTTATGCGTTCATTAGCTAATTAGTTATGAGTTACTGAGTGAGTTAATTAGATAGTTATGAGTTAGTGAGTTAATTGGCTAGTTAGTTAGAAAGGTAGTTAATTAGTGAGTTAGTTTGCCGTTCGATAATCATCATGGTACTCTGATCATGATACTCTGATCATGGCACTATGAAAACGTCATTAGATGCTCCGATCTGCTCCGATGCATAGATTCAGTTGTATTCTTAAGCACGTGCTAACTCACTGTTTCTGTTTTGTGTTGGCATATAACTCTTCTTTTAATTTTTATATTCTGGTCGTTTCTTGTGACACAACACTTCCCTCCCAGATCCTGCATTTTACCCATTGTCAGAGAGGAAGAAGTACATACTGCATCCTCCATCTGACCTAACTCCAGGATTGTATTTAAACTATCAACACGTTTCATTGAACTACCCACTAGCAACATTGACGAAGCTAGCATATCTGTCTTCTCTTTCACAACCACTAACATCCGCATGCCTAGCACAGAAGTGACGGTAAAACTGTCATTGACTCCAGCTATCGACGGCGTAGATAGCAGCACTTTTGCCCCCCTCCAAGCATAGAATCATTCAAAAAATAGACATTTCTAACACTGAATCTCCATCTCCAGTCATGATTTCTCTAATTTTCTAACACTGAATCTCCATCTCCAGTCATGATTTCTCTAATTTTCTAACACTGAATCTCCATCTCCAGTCATGATTTCTCTAATTTTCTAACACTGAATCTCCATCTCCAGTCACGATTTCTCTAATTTTCGCTATCGTCATACTGCTAGTGGTTGCACATTAGATAAACTAGTCACGCTTTAGCCGTCTTATTCGACTGTTACCGCGTGCATGTTAGATCGTATTGTTAATTTTTCTTTCCTTTACCCCCTTCTACTCACCCCCCCTCCCCTTTTGAGATGTAGAAACATACGATTATCCACGAAGTTCAGAACATTCAATGCCAGAGAAGTTGGACACTAGTTAAGGACACTAGTCTGGTCAGGTGTTTAGAATTAAACAAAACTTTACCTCAAACCTTAATATGGGTTCTGTTAATATAAATCAGCAATCGTGCATTTCTTGCCTGATAAGGTATTTGTATTTTTATATCATTCACGGCCCATGCAATCATAATTATAAAGTTATGATAATACAAATATGATTATATAAATATGATTATACAAATATGATAATACATATATGATTATATAATTATTATCATAATATCACCATCATAAAATCATCACTGATGGTTAGATCTCATGTCTGAGATGCGCGCGTCAAAGTCTACGACAAACACTAACTAAATCACACATTCACTTTACTTCAATGAGTTTCATGTCATGTTTCTACACATAAGAATAGATATTCATTAACTGCTTGACTTCATCAAACAGTCACTAAATCTTCATGAACAAGTTCCAGCGACTTTTCCACCGCTCTTCAATAATTGTAAAGATAACTATATTAAGAGTATCAGTAATCGCATAGATAATTGTATTAAGAGTGAAGATTACTAAGTAATTTCCTGAAGGCATGTACAGAAATTACGTTAACAGTTTGTTAGTGTTTTTTAATTAAAATAAATTTATCTTGTTATACAAAAGTTTATAAATGTATTTAATTTTGAGTTCTACTTCACTTGTCTTTGTAAGAACCAAAGCAAAGTATTACGTAAATCTTATACCAGGGACCGATTAAATGGCTTCACGCTTCTTGTACTGCCCATGGTACAAGTCAAATAGCTTCGCAGACCTCATACGGTCCAAAGATCATACTTTTCCCTCCCTTTATAGAAAGCATAGTTTCAGTCTGGTTTAGCTAATAGAACAGATAAGTCAAGCTCATCCCGCTGCATTCCGTGATGTAAACAAGAAATGTGATAACAAAGCATGGATACTTCTTACAAGACATCATAACAATAAATAGCTCAGAAGGAGCATATGTCACTACGTGAGACGATGAAGCAACATGCTATACTTGTTCCATAGCAGTCGTTCTTGCTTATTGTATCCAGTGAATCCAGATGTCATTCTTGCAGTATTCAAACGCTATCTGGACTCTAAATCGTGAAGGATATTACAGCTACTAGATTAGCAAATGTTTTGTTATAGTATTAAAAATACACTCGAGACATAATAAAATACAAATCGCAAAAAAGAAAAATACCACAAGACAAGAAAGCAGTATATTTTCACACATAAACTCAAAATATCCAACAAGAACTCAAAATACCGCATACAAGAACTCAAATATCTTACGCAATAAATAAAATTGCAACATACAAGAAACTAAACACAAAAGGATAATACACGGGGTTATTAAAAAAACGTAATATAATAACGTATTCTGTTTTGTATTCTATTTTACGTCATTTAAAACGCCTACGGTTTCAATAAATATAACAGATAAAATGAAACTCGACGATTTCACAGCATCACTTGACAATAGAAGTAATTCAGAAACGACAAAAACTGTCGAAATAGAACACGTCATCATGTGATGTTAGCAGAATATTAACCCGGTTAAACAAGAAGGTGTGAAGTGAACGAAAGAAAATAAAAGGACACAAAAAATTGGATATATGAGTAATGAGAATTTGGATTAGAATGAATATAAAATTATTTAATATTTGAAAGAACTGTAAAGTGTCTGCATTTTATAAATTAGCATCATGTCTAGATGTGACAAGAGTCCCAAAATAATGTATAGAATATCTCTCAGTGAATGAAACAATATTTTAGGAACGATGAGCAGTAGTAGTGGAGCACGTGGTCGTACAGCTAGAACGAGGTACAACAACAACAAAATTATTCCTGTACACGTCCCGGCGAAAGCTTTGGCACAGCGGGCCTTTATTTCCAAAGCCTTAAAAGCCTCCCTGCACTCCTTAACAGGAAACCATGATGTAACGAAACTTCAGTATTTTGTGTGTGTGTGTGTGTGTGTGTGTGTGCGGGCGCGCGTGCGCGTGTGCGTGTGCATGTGCACTAGAATGATACCATTTTGAAATAAAGTGTTCCTAGTATAACGAGTAATTAACACACATGAATAAATAAGTCATTAACAATAACAAATAATAACGCATCTCTTTTGAACATTTGAATTGATATAATTATCAATCTTGAATTGATATAATTATAATTATATTACATCGTAATATAATTACAGTAAAGAATAATAACAAGAACATATAACATGAGACGATACAACAGTATACAAGACTAGATAGAAAGACCTAGAAAAAGATGGATAGATAACATCAAGACAACACTGAACAAATACGGATTCAGCGCAGTCAATGTGATACATCTGTTAGACAACTAAAGTCACCAACCCTACGCAAGTATAGACAAGTATAGATATTCTAACCAGCATTCACCTGGGGATAGACAATAGGCAATAGAATAAAAGTTGACCGCTTACAGAGCAGTGGTACTTTCGGTGTTGTTATCTGCTGGTGAATCATGAACTTGTATAGACGGTATGTAAGGAAACTCTACAACCTGTCTCAGAAAAGTTGTGAACTTTTGTTCAGATGGCAAGACAAGATTCCGGATAACAATGTATTTGACATGTCCATATCATTTACACAATTCGGATGCAGACACAGACACAGATTCGTTGGGCAGATTATGTGGTACATATTCCAGATCATCGCCCTGCAATACTTCTCTATGGTGAGATTAGAAGTGCATACGTTCTCAAGGTAGCCAAAAGAAGCGCTACAAGAACTTGTTAAAAATCTTACTGAAAACCTTTGAACTCAACCAAAATTCATTGGAAGACTTGCACCACATAGACCTACATAGCGCTGCAGTCATAAAGGCCAAGCATCTTGAAAAATGAGAAATGCAGCTGCTCAACAGCGAGGAGTAGATAGAAAGTCATGGGTAATTTTTTTTTAAATCCATCCACAGTTGTCTCCAATGTCCACGCTGTCCAATGACATTTGCGTCCCGAATAGAGCTTATGAGCCATCAACGAACTCATAGTCAGGGACACAACTCTAACTAAATTTCAAAAGTGGATGTAACAAATGGACATCACCACGTGTGATGGACGAGTAAAAACAGCAATAAACTAGGCTTTGGGTTTAAATTCTGTATTTCGCCACAAGTCTTCGTTCTAATAGCTTCCATCAGGATATGACTATGCCAAAGACGTCGGCAACACATTTCCTAAGAAGTGACTAAGGTTGTTGACCGTGGAGGTCATTTACCCATGATATCTACTGAAGAGGTCTATTTTATAATGAAGGGAGGACCGTCTTTAGACTGTTTTACCAGAGGGCAATTCATTAAATGAATTCCGCGTGTGTTACTGGAGCTCGAAAAAGAGCAAAGAATACATTTAGTAGCACATGCCTTAAGTGTGTTAAGAGGAATTTACGGATATTGACTGCGGTTTGTCGCATAATGAGGTGATCTACGCTGTGATGAAGCAACCAGTACGCATGAGACTGGATGTTTACTGGGTATAGCAACCAGAAGGTGAGAGACTAGATGTGAACCGGGTAAAGCAGTCAGAAGGCGAGAGACTAGAAGTGAACTGAGTATAGCAACCAGAAGGCAGGAGACTGGATGCGAACTGGGCAAAGGAACCAGAAAGCTGGAGGCTGGATACGAACTTGGTAAAGCAACCAGAAGACATGAGACTGGATGCAAATTGGGTAATGCAACCAGAGGGCAGAAGACTAGAACTACAGTAGTTGTCGTTATTATATTTCCCTTAGTCTACACGAGATCACAATTCCTCGATGTTTTCAAGCAATAACTTGTATTCCTTATTACAATTATTAAATTATTTGCGCAAACAGAACGATGGGAGAACGATTTTTGTTTAGATAACCAGCAAGACCACAAAACGAACAAGTAGCAAACCAAAAGGCAGCAGCCGATAACAAAATAAAGCTGGCGACTTGAAAATCAATTGCAGATGATTGTAGTTCAAGTAGTCTGTATATAATGTCCTCGGGAAAATTGTAAATTAACACGCGTATTAAACTGTTCACACACACACACATCGTGGCACAATTACACATTGTTATTACTATCAGTAATTAATACTTCTAATTAAAGAAATCTCTGGGGAAATGTATGTCAGTAGGCTGCGTGACTGCACTGTTTTAGTACATGACTGTACTGCAGAGCTGTTTTATACAAATATACGTACATTTCACCAAAGATTTTGTCAATAATCGTTAATGCTTCTGAACAAGAAATATTACATGCATGTCATGAAGTAGAAAACAGCTCTATGTCATTGTTGGCTGCAACAGACACGCAACATGCCCTGTCTCTTGTTTTGGTGGTGCACTCTGCTAGACTGTAACCTGGCCATCTTGTGATGTTACTCTCCCACTTGTATCTCTGCCTACCTCTCTCTCGCATCCCTTTTACTTTACACTCAAGCAAAGTCTTCAACAGGGTGTCGTCTTTTATTGTCCCCAAAAAAACTATTTTATTCCCTTGATCTTATTTATTCGCTTGATCTTATATATTTGCTTGATCTTAATGATTAATATATTCCTGAATAATTCATTCTTCATATTAGGTGTTGTTAAAACATCTTTGTTTGTTTTCTTTTCTTTGCATGACTTTCTCCCTATTCTTATATATATCCACATCTCAAAGGCATCAATTATGTGTTCTAATTGTGTGTTTATTGTCCATGTAACCATGCCATCACTATAGGAAAAAGCTGTAATTGATTGGCCACATACACAGAAGTGATCGTGGCGTCATGTCAAAAGGAAATACTTTTTGCTATAAGGCAATTGGAACGAAAGGTCGCTTAGAAATTACGTTTTGTAGAATTATAGCTGTTTATTTGTAGAACAATAGTTAACTATTTGTAGAATTATATATTTATATTTGCAGAAATGCAGTTGTTTGTTTTGTAGAACTGTAGCAGTTTATTTCCAGAACTATAGATGTTTACTTGTAGAAATATATACGTCTATTTGTAGAAATATAAATGTTTATTTGTCGAACTGTAGATGTTTATCTGTAGAACTGTAGCTGTTTATTTGTACAAATATAAATGTCTATTTATAGAATTGTAGAGGTTTATTTGTAGAAATATACATTTTTATGTGTAGAACTGTAGCTTGTTTATTTGTACAAATATAAATGTTTATTTGTAGAATTGTAGATGTTTATTTATAGAACTGTAGATGTGTATGTCTAGAACTATAGATATTCATTTGTAAGAACTGTAGATGTTTAAGTGTAGAACAGTAGATGTTTTTGTGTGTGTGTGGAAAACGAACCGGGCATTGTTCAATTATTCCAAGTTCGCAGTAACATTTTTCCTTGAGCGAGAACCTATGCCGTTTAAATTACCGTTCGCCCTCACATATCCAAGGTGGACTATATCCCAGATGGAAGGAGTCATGCCCCACAAAAAGACACTCTTACGAACTAACCAATCATTGTTTGAAGGGTGGCCGGAAATCAACAAAAGATGTGTCTATATGATTTTCGTTTTATTTCTGTCGCTTAACCGTTTTGTAATGTTGTCTATTCAATAAACATCATTGTCTAATTCATGTAAGGATTCATATTTGAGGATCTTTCTCAAACGCCCACCGTATCTCCTATATCAGGACAATAGTCTTATTATATTTACACAATCAATATTAAGTTAATACTGCATGAAACCAGAATTAATTAAGACAGTAGCAATTAAGTAGGAAACAGGTTTTTGAAAGTTTCACTTGAACACGATGCCATGGGGTTATGAAGTGTAAATACGAAAACATACAAATGACAATGCACAAGACATTTTTAACGTCTCAACCAGTTATGTCTTTCTCACGAATATGTAAAACAAACAGTGAAAAACAATGAAAACATTAAAAACAACGTTACCACCACAAAGGCACTAGATACACTAATGACATGTAAACAATACAAAATTGAATGTGACAATGATGTTTGTGGAAATATGTTGTCATGGAAGCGAGTTTTGTTGAAAATTGGATAGGATGTGATGAAAGATATAACAAATTATTACCCAATACAACATGGATAGCAATACAATAAGCACCAACACAAATTTAAACAAATGAATGCTAGGAGGTACGTCCAAAGGCTTGAGTGTACACCCTAAAAAAAACATCGATTTTCAAGAGTGCATCTAGATCTGGCATCCGTGGTGCAAGGTATGTGCCAGTGACCTGGATACCGATGACACCATGATAACCATCGCCATTGAAATGAATGGCGACAAGGGTAGGTTCTCAGTGTTTTATTGCATGAAGATGCCTGCAGAAGCGATCACTCAATCGTAATCCCGTTTCACATATATTCTTCTTCTGCGTTCGTTCTAAAACTCCTGCAGATTAGCAGGATGTAGTCCGGAGAACGGAATGCGTTGTGTCATTGTTTACAGCATTGCTGCGATATCTGCGCCTTTCAGTCTGACACATCCAACTTCAGCATGGCTTTGGGTCACTGACCCTATAGGGGATGGGGCAGGTGTTACCTATATAATTCTTGTCACAACGTTTACATATGATAGCATAAATGGCATTATGGGATTCACGTGTTAAAGCATTATCGATAGTGAAAGTGGCCTTAGGAAATGAAACAGAGCAGATCTGAACTACCTAGGGACATGTGTAGCAACGACCGCGTTTGCAACGAAGTGTCAAAGTGAGCAGGAACATAAGACCCGAGGTGACTGTGAACCAAGATGCCATTAAGATTTTTGTCACGCCTATAGGCAACCAAAGGAATGTCCTGGGAAGCTGCACGAGTTTCAGAATTACACTGGATAAAGGAATAATTCTTGAACAAGAACCGGCGGACAGTAGAGTTATAGGGATGAAAAGTAAGGACAAGTTTAACTCTATTAAAGGGGGCTGAAGTATCCTGAGCATTGTATTAGTCAAGGTATCAAGTCGAGATAACTTACGAACAATAAGCCATGCCGATGAAACGACACTGTCAGGGAACGAACGTCTACGAAAGAAATCAATCATCTCAGAGAATTAATCAAAAAAAGTCGACATCATCACTACATTCGCGACGAATGCAAAGATGCTGGGAGCATGGCAGAGAGTTGCGACCAGCATGGGGATGAGAAGAAGTGTACACAGAAAACTATGCGCATCAGTAGGTTTATAGTAAACAGATGTGCTGAGGTAACGGGGATGAATAGTGACAATATTGTCAAGAAAGTTGACAAAAGTAGTAGAGATGTTAGATGTGAATTGAATAACAAAGTTAAATTATTGATAAAAATAATGAATCGAGAAATGTTTTTCTCATTATTGTCAGTAATGCCTATACCATCATCAAGATATCTGTGACATAGAAATGGACC
The DNA here is from genome assembly GCA_034231615.1 of Meghimatium bilineatum. NCBI lineage: Eukaryota > Metazoa > Mollusca > Gastropoda > Stylommatophora > Philomycidae > Meghimatium > Meghimatium bilineatum. Next base: position 32,581,936 of record CM067312.1, on the reverse strand, counting down.
TTCATAAGTCTTCCAAACCTGATGTTCAAGATGTCCCATGAAAAGACACGCATAACTGGGTCCCATGTTAGTGTCCATAGCAACAACAGTGAACTGATCAAAAAAGTGCCCACCGAATTCAAAAGAGTTGAACGTAAGCACCAGTTCAGCAAGGCGGATAAGAGTGGGAGTGGTTACATAGGGATGGGGGTTCTAATCAAGAAACAACTGCAAATCCCTAAGACAATCAGAATGGGGTATAGAAGTATATAAGGAACAAACATCAAGTAAGAACAGAAGATAAGTGCGGTCAGAAGACAACTGAACAGAATAAAATATAGTTAATGCATGTTTAGTATCTTTTAAAAATGAAGGCAGTTGCTCTACTAAGTGTTCTACTAAGTAACATAGACACACACACACACACAAATCGACGTTTCGACCGAAAGGTCTTTATCAAGGATACGACAAGTTGGGATGACACAACTTTCGTTCACGTCTAGTGAAAATGGCTGAAAAGATAGAAATGAGCTCAAAAGTGGCACAACCAGTTGATCATATGCAGGGCGGAGAGAGACGAACTTAATTGTTGGTCTGCTCAGAATTTTGATAATCATCTTGTTGATGTTTATTGCTTTCTGATTAATTTGATCATTTCTTTTCTCTAATGGCAAGTGATTAGTACATTTGATTTGTCGTCAGTAAATCTTTCTTTAGCCAGTTGGTCTCCGTTCTCATTTTCCGGTATTCCATAACGAGATGTTATTCACGTGACTACCGTATGCTAGCTACGTAATTACGTCAGTCACGTCCCTCGACAATACAGTCATGTGGACAAATTGGGTCAGTGTCTTTCTTTCTTCTTCTTCAGCGTTCATTCTCAAACTCCCGCTGGATTTCTCTTGTAACAGGACAATTGTCCTACAAGATTTCCAGTTGAATATAGTCCAGAGAATGGAAATGCGTTGTGTTGCCGTTTTATTTGCGCCAATGGCCCAACACATCCGTCTTCGGCGGTAGTGTCTTTCAATAATGACGTAATTTGACTTGCTACTTGATTTTCATTGGTCACTTTTTGTGTACTTTGTATGGGCGACCAATGTGACTGCTGTTTTCACCTCATCAATGTGACTGCTGTATTCACCTCATCAATGAGACTGCTGTATTTACCTCATCAATGTGACTATTGTATTCACCTCGTCAATGTGACTGCTGTATTCACCTCATCAATGAGACTGCTGTATTCACCTCATTAATGTGACTGCTGTATTCACCTCATCAATGTGACTGCTGTATTTACCTCATCAATGTGACTGCTGAATTCACCTCATCAATGTGACTGCAGTATTCACCTCATCAATGTGACTGCTGTATTCACCTCATCAATATGACTGCTGTATTGACCTCATCAATGTGACTGCTGTATTCACCTCATCAATGTGACTGCAGTATTCACCTCATCAATGTGACTGCTGTATTCACCTCATCAATGTGACTGCTGTATTCACCTCATCAATGTGACTGCTGTATTCACCTCATCAATGTGACTGCTGTATTCACCTCATCAATGTGACTGCTGTATTCACCTCATCTAATAACGCAATGAGATTTTTAACAATTTAAATAACATTCTAAACTAATATGTAAATGATATGATTATCAATCATCCTTAGACGTCTCTTACGATAGGCATAGAAGGTCATAGTGTCAGTATTATTTGCTCTTTTCTTGTGCCCTTTGTACCGCACAATTAAAACTGCAACTAGCCATATTTTCCAAAATGTCCCACACATATGCATGTACTGCTTACCAATACATGACTACTAATATATGACTACCAATATATGACTTTATTCCTGCGTTATTCCGGTGCTATCATATGGATGTGAGAGCTGGAAAAGCTCTTTATCTTCAGAAAAGAAATGACTGAGTTTCGAGAACAAATGTCTTCGTAGGATAACTAACACCCATTGGAGTGAATTCAAATCGAATGATAAAATCAGAGAGGACACACATCAAAATTTCATCACAGATGTTATCAGAAAACGCCATTGGTCCTACATCGGGCATGTCTTACGCGCAGACACCAACAGAATACACCACCATTCTCTTGAATTTTGCCTACAGGCAAAAGAGCAAGGGGTAGACCAAAAGAAACACTCAGAAGAACAATACTTAGAGAAAGTAAAACAACCAATAGTCATAGTATTCAAGAACTGCCCAGATTAGCTTTGAACGGACAGAATTGGAGAGATCTGACCTCTGCCCTATGCGCTAACTTCAGCGCAAAAGAAAAAGGAATGAATGAAAATGAATACATGACTACCAATATATGACTACCAATATATGACTACCAATATTTGACTACCAATATTTGACTACCAATACATGACTACAAATATATGACTACCAATACATGAATTCCAATATATGACTACCAATACATGAATTCCAATATATGACTACCAATACAAGAGTACCAATACATGACTACCAATACATGACTACCAATACATGACTACCAATACACGACTATAAATATATGCTACCAATTCTATATCAGTTTTACGTATGAGTGTGTGGGTGTGAGAGATATAGTCGCCTACGCCATTCGGCATGGCACTTGATTGATTGTGTGTGTTTACGTCATGTTTTCTGACTATTATTAACATTAAAACGTGCATCTCGTGGTGATATACGAGCATTTCAAGCACGGACTTGATACAAATTTAGTTATAGCAAAACTATTGATCTTCACAATTTGTGGAAGTTGTATATAGCGGAGCACAGTCTCCGACTAATATTGATGAGATTCTTGATTCTGTCTGTTAAATGTTATTTAGACATGTCTATGAAACATCCAGTTTATCACACAGACATAACCACACTCTCACACACAGATAAACAGACAGAACTATCACACTCCCTCTGCTGACCTTTTTACGGTGTAAAAATAAAATTGACCTCTGGGCTATCAGGAACAATTAAGTGTCTTTTGGCAAATGTCAAGTGCAGACGGGATTTGATAAAGTCTGCATGCAAATAATGAGTCCTTCGGGCGCGTGAATCCAGGTTGCGCTTGTTATCGGTGCAGGCGTGATAAGGAGAATGGGAATGAGGGATCGTTCAGAACACGAAGAAATAATACAAAAGAAATAGGATGGGTGGGAAGACAGAAAGAGACAGTGTTGGTAGACAGCGAAAGGAAGAGTGTGGAGACAGAAGAAGCAACGTTGGGAGACAAGAAGGAAGTTCGGGGAGACAGGAAGAGAAAGGGTAGAGAGACAAAGAAGATGAAATTGTTGGTGTAGGAGAGGTGGATAGACAGAGAGGAATAGTGTGGAGACATAGTTGAAAGGATGGGAGGCAGAGGAACAGCAAGGAGACATATAGATATAGGAACAGTGGGAAGAGAGAGGAATGGTGAGGACATATATATATATATATATATATATATATATATATATATATATATATATATATATATATATATATATATATAATTAGCGATGGGAAGACAGGAGGGGTGAGGAGACATATAGATATAGCAATGGTGGAAGACAGAGGAACGGCAAAGAGACATATAGATATAGGAACTGTGGGAAGAGAGAGGAACGGTGATAAGAAATATAGATAAAGGAACAGTGGGAAGACTGAGGAATTGTAAGGAGACAGAAGATGGAGCTGTGGGAGACGTTGAAGAAGGAATGATTGCAACAAATACAAGTAGCTAGGTCTGTGCGATATACAAGGAAAAATAGTGCACGTAGAAATAGCAAGAAGAAGGGTGGGAAAACCTAGTGAAGAATGGGAATGCATAGAAAATTTTCTAGAAAGGATATGGAGACTGAACTAGGATTTATATGAAGACATAGAGAAAGTGTAGGAAGACAAAGATGAAGAAATGGGAATGATAGACATAGAAAAAAGGTAGGATGACAAAGATTAAGAAATGGGAAGGATAGACATAGATAGGTAGGAAGACAAAGATTAAGAAATGGGAAGGATAGACATAGATAAAAGGTAGGAAGACAAAGATGAAGAAATGGGAAGGATAGACATAGATAAAAGGTAGGAAGACAAAGATAAAGAAATGGGAAGGATAGACATAGATAAAAGGTAGGAAGACAAAGATTAAGAAATGGGAAGGATAGACATAGATAAAAGGTAGGAAGAAAAAGATTAAGAAATGGGAAGGATAGACATAGATAAAAGGTAGGAAGACAAAGATTAAGAAATGGGAAGGATAGACATAGATAAAAGGTAGGAAGACAAAGATTAAGAAATGGGAAGGATAGACATAGATAAAAGGTAGGAAGACATAGATGAAGAAATGGGAAGGATAGACATAGATAAAAGGTAGGAAGACAAAGATGAAGAAATACTAAGAAAAGACAGAAAGCAATATAGTATTAAATCATAGATAGAGTGACATGAAATGAAAATGTAAGAAGGCAGTTAAGTGAGCATAAGAAATACAGGATATCGTATTAATGATAGACAAAATGTGTTTTCTTTAAAATAATAAACAAGACGATAACATTTGAGAGTAACATAAATCATGAATGATACACGAATTAGATACGAAAATAGCAATTAGGGACAGGCAAATTGTCCCATTCAAGTGATACATTAAGCAGAGTAAGTGAGTTCTGGTTAGCGTGACGGGTTGGAACTAGACAAATAGGAGCATCAATGAGTCACGGCTGCTGAATTTGGAGTGCAATAGTTGTCTAGTGGCGCTGTGCGAAATTTTTTTCTCAGAGGCCAGAACATTTCCGGCCGCTTCTTCGATTCACAAAATGAATGCACGTTGATACATCTTAAACATATATTTACGTGACAACTATAAGAAGACACGAGGCATTTCTCACTCCCACATGATTTACGGGACTCAATTCCATGTCTCAATCTTCAGTTGAGAATGATTATGAAAAAATGATGGACTAGGTGTGCTTAAGTGGACAAAACGAGAAGGATAGAAACAGGTTATGTACGGTTTGGACATATATACAAGTATGACAGAAACAGGTTATATAAAGTTTTGAATACATATACATGTATATTAGAAACAGGTTATACGAAAGGTTTGGACATATATACCAGTATGACAGAAAAAGTTATGTAGAATGTCGACACATACCAATATGTTTGACAGAAACCAATATGTAAGTAGTGGACGCTTGTACAAGTATTATAGATACATGTTATGTAAGGTGTGGACACTTGTACAAGTATTATAGATACATGTTATGTAAGGTGTGGACACTTGTACAAGTATTATAGATACATGTTATGTAAGTAGTGGACACTTGTACAAGTATTATAGATACATGTTATGTAAGTAGTGGACACTTGTACAAGTATTATAGATACATGTTATGTAAGTAGTGGACACTTGTACAAGTATTATAGATACATGTTATGTAAGGTGTGGACACTTGTACAAGTATTATAGATACATGTTATGTAAGGTGTGGACACATAGACATGTATGAAAGAAAAAGGTTATGTAATGTCTGAAAACTCGTACAATTATAATAGAAAAATGTTTTATAAGGTGTCGATACTCGTACAAGTATGATAGAAACAGGTTGTGTAAGGTGTGGACACTGGTACAAGTATGACAAAAACAGGTTGTGTAAAGTGTGGACACTGGTACAAGTATGACAGAAACAGGTTGTGTAAGTGTGGATACATATACAGGCATTTGTACACACTCTGGAAATGAGTATTGCGAATGTTGATCGAGAATCATTAAATAAATGCCACATGCACGTGTATACAGATATTCATGAAAAATAATGTCAATATTTGATAGCATAAATGGTGTGATCCGTAGGGACTATCACGTGCAGCTACAGAGTTACGTGCTACGAGTGGTACTCTCGGCAGACGGTGTGTTACTTCTTTTATGTGAACGGATTACAAATGTGGAAACTCGAATACAATGAAGCTGGTCTTCTATGTCTTTTGAGCCTCTTATTTGTATCCACACATTACCACACATATGACACAGCACCACACAGTACGACATAGCACCACACAGTACGACACAGCACCACAAAGTCCCATAACGCACAAGACAGTCCAATACAGCACTACATAGTAACACATAGCAGCACAAAGTACTACACAGCACCACACAATCCCATTAAGAACAACACAGCCCCATACAGTACCGAGCAGTCCCATACAGAACAACACGGTCCCATAAAGCACTACACAGTCCCATACATGACCATCAAGTAACACGCATCACCAGACAGTCACATACAGCACCACACAACCCCGTATATCAGCATGGCAAGCGGTTCAAACAATGTCCACGCAGCACCACACAGCTCTGCATAGCACCACACAGCCTCTTATATCAGCATAGGAAAAGGCACAACAATAAGTAAATAATTAACGACCGTAATGATTACCGTAATGATCTCGAAGATCTTGACTACGCAGATGACCTGGCCCTTTTGAGCGCAAACCACACAGATGCTCAATCTAAGTTTGACAATCTCCAACACTATTCAAATCAGATAGGGTTGAAAATCAACACATCAAAAACTCATATACTAGATTTTACGAGATCCAACGACAACATAGAAATTCAAAATGTTCCATTATTAAAAGTCAACAATTTTACATATCTAGCATTGGATGGAGACTCATCAAAAGAAATTTTACACCGTATTGCCCTTGCAGCGGGTGCTTTCAATAAACTACGCAACATATGGACGTCAAACACACTAAGAAACACCACAAAACTCAAGTTGTTTAACTCCAACATCATCCCTATTCTATCATATGGGTGCGAAAGTTGGAAAGCCACAAAAGCCACAGATAAAAGACTCGACTCCTTTGAAAACAAATGCCTACGTACCATTCTGAACGTTAAGTGGAGTGACTTTAAATCTAACACTACTATAAGAGAGGAAAGCAAACAAACCTATATATCTTCCTTCATTAGACAAAGGCGTTGGACTTACATCGGCCATGTTCTCAGAATGAACAGCCTAAGAATTCCCCAGCAATCACTATATTGGGTGCCACCTGGAGTAAGAAGAAGAGGGAGACCTAGAGAAACTCTACGAAGAACCATTAATAGAGAAGGCATGTCAATGAACCTAAACAACACGCAACAATTGAAAGACCTGGCAACACAAAGACAGAAATGGAAAGCTATGGTTTCTGCCCTATGCGCCGCCTATGGCCCTGGAGGAACATAACAATGATTACCACATAATGGCTATCTGGTGTAGGCAAGTGGTAAGCACCAAATACGTGAAAAATATTTTATTACAAACATTGAGTCACATCATTGTCATATACGCCAACCCTGTCATTCCAATGAGATTTAAATATGCCACTAGTGGCTGAGAACCTAAGACAGACCTGTCCCGACAACAACAGAGAAAGACTTCATTTCAAGCCTCTTCCAAAGGGTACTCACCATTGAAGATGATACAAGAGAATATTGGAAACAAATACTAACTAAGAAAGTTGACAGCCCTCACAAAATTGACATCCATCAGAAAGTTGACATTCCTCAGAAAGTTGACATTCCTCAGAAAGTTGACGGGGTGCAAAGGGAACGCATTGCTCTAGGCGGACCCAGGGTTAGCAGAAAACCAAGATCCCAAATGTACTTCCTCGCGGTGCACCCTGGAAACAGAAAACAGCAGCTCGAGCTGATTCTGGCCAAATCATTTGGGGATCGTGTCCGAGAATGTGGAGGAAGCAGATGGAAAGAGATTTGACTGCAAAAGAGACAGACAATATCTCCGACACCATTTGTATCACCACATACAGCGACACTGTCGACATAGAGTGGCGCCTGTTAGTCCAGTTAGAACATTGGAGGGGCGGCCAATGTAAAAGGCACGTAAAGGTGAATGCATGGAAAGAATCAAATATATGTTATAATGAGTACAATGACATAATGAAAGGGCAAAACAGCGCCAGAGGGCAGCGCGAACTGCAAATGAAAAGTGAAAAGTTCATAGGAAACGGTAACAATAAGCTCTGTTAGCTCGAGACGAGCTTCTAGTTACCTGGGATTCTTATAGGCAGAGATCCAGACCTAATCGTGGGCTTTCGGAAAAGCAAGAAGACCTAAACCAACTCTAATGTCGAGCCTTCCTATACCGGAAATATGCTCGCGAAGAGAAAGCCTTCCGAACCCGATGGGCTTAGGCAAGGAAGGGACAAAGATGACAGACCTGGCCCAATTCTACTGTCAAGCTTTCCTATACCGAAAATACACTTGCCGAGAGAAAGGGTTCAGTAACGGATGGGCTCAGGCAGAAAAGGGACAACGATTTTAGCCCTGGCCCAACTCTACAGTCAAGCTTTCCTATACCGGAAATACACTTGGTGTCAGACTCAAACTTGTGCGAGGGGTTCACGAGGTCTATGAATGATGCCTCGGGTAGGAGAGCGAACGAGCCAGGGTCCAACTCTTCTGGCGAGTTCTTCCTCATACGGAACCAGGCTCGCGGATGAGAAACGGTTCAGTACCCGATCGACACAGGCAGAGTTTGTCCAATTGCACGAGAAGGATTCATGGACGGTTGAGCACCTCGTGCCAGATAGACGCGCTCGACAAGCGTCTTGGCGATGAGGCACTACACACAAGCGTGCCCGGCGACAGGTAGACAGGCTGTCACGGACTAGGGACCAAACCCGAAATAAAGGAATGACGAAAACGGATGTGCTGGACCTCGGACGTCCTGACCACAAGTGGCCAACCGGGGTGCAAATAATCACAGTTCTACTGTGGAACTTGCAGTACAACGTACTTCACGCTCCCTGGCGGGAATCACACGAATCATTCGTTGTAGTTATTTAAGAGCGAACGCAGAAGAAGAAAAAGAAGAAAATTGACATCCCTCAGAAAGTTGACATCCCTCAGAAAGTTGACATCCCTCAGAAAGTTGACATTCCTCAGAAAGTGGTGGATCCTTGTATTCACCACTACAAAGACTACAAAATGACCCCATACCCCACCCCCCCCCTCTTCAAAATGCTGACAATCATCAGAAAGCTGACACCCATCAGAAAGTAACCTCACATCACCTCCCCTTTCAGGAAGCTGACACCCCTCAGAAATCTTACACCCCTCAGAATGAGACCTTCTTATAGTGGATGCATCATGTTGTGAAAGAGTTAAACATAGAGCGTCTCGGACACACACAAAAAAACCCTAAGCACATGAAGTGCCATGGAGAATGTAGCGCAGAATGAGAATCCCTGAAATCATTCTGCTAATGTTGTGAAAATCTATAGCAATTATGTAGTACACTACGCCTATCTCTAACCATCCACACCTTCTCATTGACCACTTTTCATAATATCTAAACAATCTTATAACAGTTTCCTTAGTAATGAAAAAGTCACGGCATCCAACCCGGAGGCATGTTCAAGCAAGTTATAAATATGAATATTTTATGTTATTTGTATGATTGCGTCAAGCTAGACAATAATTCCACTTTTGATTTTCATCTATTAAAATACAGGCTTATCTCTCCTACAGAAACAGTTTTACAAGCTGGTATTGGATATCAGAGAATGAATACTTAGAACTCTCCATAGAAGTCAAAACAACAGAGATAGACATTGATTCACAGAATATATATTCGGTATCAACACACACACACACACACACACACACACACAGACATATGTCACCTACAAGTAGAATGTTTCTGGTCAAAGAATGCATTAGCAGAGTATATTTATATTTAAATTGCAAGTGTTGAATTGAAATTGACTGAAACATTTATTTCACATTTACGAACCATTTGCTGAATCAAATCTGCAACAGTTTTTCAAATTAAATAAGGAATAACCGAATAGTAAGCAGTTAGTAAAATAGCAAGTACCCACGGATAAACAATTATTGTTCACTGAGTGTCATCAAATCGTGTCTGACCCAAACATCAACATCGTCTCATGCTATTGCATAGTGTCTCAAAAAATGTTTGAGATATGGCGTTCCATCCTGCAATGAGTGCTCACTAGAGATTATTCATATTGTTGCTGTCATGCTGCCGGACTCATGTTTCACATTGTTGATGTCATGCTGCTGGACTCATGTTTCCAGGTTATTGTCTTATCTCATTGTTCTCCCTTTCGCGGGTTTGTTTTCTGATCACTTCGGCGCGTCGGGTACTGTATATGACTGTGGCGTGTCTGTATTTGTCTAACCTGTACAAATACGTGATATTATGGCCCTTGATAAATATCTGGATTTTACTGTCCAATTTTTACTTTGTTGACATAATGTGTGCGATCATTTAGATGGAAGGAGCTGTGACCAGAAGATGTATCAGTTAACTTATTGCACTATTTTATTCTCATATGTCACCATTATCTGATCATATTCTCTTCCTGCTATTTGCTCTTCCTCGTCTGTTCCTGCCTTTTTTTGCCTCTTTCTCTCTCCCCCCTCTCTCTCCCACCTGATCCCTCGTACCATCTCATTTTGCTCTTCCCTTATATTGTGATTGCTTGTCTGTAATATTCATTCTCTGTTGCCACTTTTGAGGTAAGTATTTTTTATTTACTTTTAATTTAATTGCTACTATATCGTTTCCTTTTTCCATCTCAATTTCTTCAGTCTACTTTCCCCTCCCTACTTACTACTATCTTCTCCCCATACCTTCTTCTCTCCTGTCATGCTTCCATATCTTTGTTTCCTTCATTACTTATCTGCTATTGTCCTCCTCTCCTCCTTATTATAACCCTATTTGTCTCCATGTAAGATTTGTTTTATTGTCGCCGTTTGTTTGTCCTATGACGGCTTTTTTTTACCTATTGTTTTTTATACCTATTTTTATATATCTTGACATTTGTCCAGTTTTACCACATCCACCTACTTCCTGTTTACGGTTGTACCTTACACTGGAACATTTATCCTTTACTATAATGAACTGGTCACAAACTGGTACCTTCGCACAGCTCCCAATAGAATAATCTCTTTGGAAGGCGCTTATCTGGCATACGGACGAAAATATTTAGATACATATTTAGTTAAACTTAGTACACAAGTCTACATGTTTATTTTGCAGATAATAAAAGACGTTTAACATTCAAGCTATTCAATTGGTGTATAAAAACATTTGTGTTACGCTCTTTTTTTTAAAAATTGCTCCCCCCAATCCCCATTATAAACAACTGTCAAACATTTTCAGACCCATCCCTCTTTTCAAATTGTTGACGTAAATATGTAGAAAATATATTGACATAACAGAGCATGAGGTTTGCAAACTCATCAGGATGGGAGAAAATAGAGATGCGTGCAGATATTTCTGCAAAACAAATGTCTCATTGTGACACCCCTACGACCCTCATGGGTTATGGGTTTATTATTATTATTATTATTATTATTATTATTATTATTATTATTATTATTATTATTATTATTATTATTATTATTATTATTATTATTATTATTATTATAGGAAAATAATCTTAAGGCAACAAGTGAAATTGCAACATTACCCTTTCAGATGGCACATATTTCACTTGCTACTTGAATCAGCGTCATTATCATCACGAGCCATCGTCGTAACGAAAGTTTCCTACAAGAAATCTTAAATATCCCTTATCTCTTGCCTTGGTGATGCACTCTGTGAGATTGTAACCTGTCCATCTCGTGATAGTTCTCTCCCACTTGTATTTCTGCCTACCTCTTACTCGACCCCACCCCCCCCCCAAATTCTAATTTCAGGCAAGGTGGGTGCTATGTCTTTTAATAACAAATTCCTTGAATCACCACTGTTCCCATATTCAAACAATCCACATCAGTCAAAAATATACGCTTTTAGTCCAAACCTCCAAACATGTTATTCCTCACGCTACCAGCTCATCGACACACACAGATATACACACAGATATAGTGAAAAATATTAGTTTCATGTACGTGCCATCAGGCCTCAATACTACAAAGATTTATTAGGCCTATTTGTAAACATAAATAATACATAAACAACGTTACCTATTTTATGAATATTCCAAAATTTCTACCATGTATAGATGATAAAGTCAGATCCATTTCAAACCAAATAGTTCCCCATCCCATTCTACTTTCGTTTACCAATATATATATATATATTGGTAGAATATCCTATTCAGGATGTAGCCATCAAGCATTTTCTTGGCATTAGTAATTTTCTAGGCAATATACACAAGTTCAGTAGTTTGCCATTGCTTTCGAAACGGTCCGGATGCACAATTGCCTGTGGCGGAGAACGAACTCGGTACCTTGGCGTCACAGACACGCGCTGTACCATTCCACCACAGATCCGGATATATATATATATATATAAGATACATACACACAAATCGGTATGCAATGTTTTGTGTACGATACAAATAGGTGAGATGGGGAGAAAGAGAACAGACCAGTAGAATATCGCTACACAATATATAATTTTGATCTTGGAGACAACATGAACATGTTTCAATAGGCGTATATATACACACCTATGATTCTAGAGGGCAGAGTGCAGGGTACGAGAAGATGAGGAAGACTAAGAAGACGATGGACCAGCGACATCGAAGAATGTATACACATGTCTTTGGCCAATGCAAGCCTGCTTGCCCGGAACAGAGGAGAGTTCAGAGTATCCACGACGAAGACAATGTTTTGGAAAGAATATGTCACTTGATATACTCGTATATTCACACCTATATAGAATACCCCAACATTTTCACAAATTAACAAAGATACGTAGTATGTACCACCAAGATAAGAGACAGGGGATGTTGGAGATCCGTTGCAGCCAAACTTCGTTGCGGAGACTGCACTTATTGGTGGTGAACATGTGCAGTACTGTGAAAGAACAATGGCTAGAAACAAAATGCAGAGAAAAGAGATTGGCTATAGTCTATTCCCAGGTGAATGATGGTTAATCTATTTCACACATGTCGTTAAGCGTAGGGGTGAGAGCTTAAGTTGTCGCCCCAATGCGAGATATGTTGCCGTACGCATAGTTGGAAAATACATAAGACTGATTCGAAATATATTTTGGAAACAAATTGCATCAATAAAGTGTGACAACAGCTACTCACCATACATACAAATAAAGAAAAGGGTAAGACAAGAATTCATTTTATTACCCAGACCATTTAATATTTACACAACATTTGTAAACATATAAAAGGAAAGCCGGGACTCAAGATCGGTGGAAAAATAATAAACAACTTGCGGTATGCAGATTACACTGTTCTGTTAGCAGAAAGTGAACATGAAGTACAAAGACTAAGAGATCAGAGATACTGGTTGTCAGAAAACTATTTCGAATTTCTTATATGGCGCTCACTTGACCTATTATACATTCTGTTAAAATAGCTAGACTGTCGCATTAGCTCTGAGTGGAACCCATACTGAGACGATTTTCCGATATTACTTTTGTGGTCGACTACTAGGCCATGCCGAATAAATCCAACCTTCAAAGACCGCCTGTGATGCTGTTAGGAGTATATCCGTTCAATAGAACACTAGGGGCGCTACTAGTGTAGCACATACATCAGTCCATGTTAAGCGATATAACAAGTAATCTTGGGCCACCCTAACTTTATCAGATAAAATCACAGTGTTTGAAGTCACAGTGTGTTGAAGTCACAGTGTGTTGAAGTCACAGTGTGTTGAAGTAATAGTGTATTGAAGTCATAGTGTGTTGAAGTCACAGTGTGCTGAAGTCAGAGTGTGTTGAAGTCACAGTGTGTTGAAGTCACAGTGTGTCGAAGTCACAGTGTGTTGAAGTCACAGTGTGTTGAAGTCACAGTGTGTTGAAGTCAGAGTATGTTGAAGTCACAGTGTTGAAGTCACAGTGTGTTGAAGTCACAGTGTTGAAGTCACAGTGTTGAAGTCAGAGTGTTGAAGTCAGAGTGTGTTGTAGTCACAGTGTGTTGTAGTCACAGAGTGTTGAAGTCAGAGTGTGTTGTAGTCACAGTGTGTTGAAGTCACAGTGTGTTGAAGTCAGAGTGTGTTGTAGTCACAGTGTTGAAGTCACAGTGTTGTAGTCACAGTGTTGTAGTCACAGTGTTGTAGTCACAGTGTTGAAGTCACAGTGTTGTAGTCACAGTGTTGAAGTCAGAGTGTGTTGTAGTCACAGTGTGTTGTAGTCACAGAGTGTTGAAGTCAGAGTGTGTTGTAGTCACAGTGTGTTGAAGTCACAGAGTGTTGAAGTCAGAGTGTGTTGTAGTCACAGTGTGTTGATGTCACAGTGTGTTGAAGTCAGAGTGTGTTGAAGTCACAGTGTTGAAGTCACAGTGTGTTGAAGTCACAGTGTGTTGTAGTCACAGAGTGTTGAAGTCAGAGTGTGTTGTAGTCACAGTGTTGAAGTCACAGTGTTGAAGTCACAGTGTGTTGAAGTCAGAGTGTGTTGTAGTCACAATGTTGTAGTCACAGTGTGTTGAAGTCAGAGTGTGTTGTAGTCACAGATTGTTGAAGTCAGAGTGTGTTGTAGTCACAGTGTTGTAGTCACAGTGTTGAAGTCACAGTGTGTTGTAGTCACAGAGTGTTGAAGTCAGAGTGTGTTGTAGTCACAGTGTTGAAGTCAGAGTGTGTTGAAGTCACAGTGTTGAAGTGACAGTGTGTTGAAGTCAGAGTGTGTTGAAGTCACAGAGTTGAAGTCACAGTGTTGAAGTCACAGTGTTGAAGTCACAGTGTTGAAGTCACAGTGTTGAAGTCACAGTGTGTTGTAGTCACAGAGTGTTGAAGTCAGAGTGTGTTGTAGTCACAGTGTTGAAGTCAGAGTGTGTTGATGTCACAGTGTTGAAGTGACAGTGTGTTGAAGTCAGAGTGTGTTGAAGTCACAGAGTTGAAGTCACAGTGTTGAAGTCACAGTGTTGAAGTCACAGTGTTGAAGTCACAGTGTTGAAGTCACAGTGTTGAAGTCACAGTGTGTTGTAGTCACAGAGTGTTGAAGTCAGAGTGTGTTGTAGTCACAGTGTGTTGTAGTCACAAAGTGTTGAAGTCAGAGTGTGTTGTAGTCACAGTGTGTTGAAGTCACAGTGTGTTGAAGTCAGAGTGTGTTGTAGTCACAGTGTGTTGTAGTCACAGAGTGTTGAAGTCAGAGTGTGTTGTAGTCACAGTGTGTTGTAGTCACAGAGTGTTGAAGTCAGAGTGTGTTGTAGTCACAGTGTGTTGTAGTCACAGAGTGTTGAAGTCAGAGTGTTTTGTAGTCACAGAGTGTTGAAGGCAGAGTGTATTGTAGTCACAGTGTGTTGAAGTCACAGTGTGTTGAAGTCAGAGTGTGTTGTAGTCACAGTGTTGAAGTCACAGTGTTGTAGTCACAGTGTTGTAGTCACAGTGTTGTAGTCACAGTGTTGTAGTCACAGTGTTGTAGTCACAGTGTTGAAGTCAGAGTGTGTTGTAGTCACAGTGTGTTGTAGTCACAGAGTGTTGAAGTCAGAGTGTGTTGTAGTCACAGTGTGTTGAAGTCACAGAGTGTTGAAGTCAGAGTGTGTTGTAGTCACAGTGTGTTGAAGTCAGAGTGTGTTGTAGTCACAGTGTTGAAGTCACAGTGTTGAAGTCACAGTGTGTTGAAGTCAGAGTGTGTTGTAGTCACAGTGTTGTAGTCACAGTGTGTTGAAGTCAGAGTGTGTTGTAGTCACAGAGTGTTGAAGTCAGAGTGTGTTGTAGTCACAGTGTTGTAGTCACAGTGTTGAAGTCACAGTGTGTTGTAGTCACAGAGTGTTGAAGTCAGAGTGTGTTGTCGTCACAGTGTTGAAGTCACAGTGTTGAAGTCACAGTGTGTTGAAGTCACAGTGTTGAAGTCACAGTGTGTTGAAGTCACAGTGTGTTGAAGTCAGAGTGTGTTGTAGTCACAGTCTTTTAGTCACAGTGTTGAAGTCACAGTGTGTTGAAGTCAGAGTGTGTTGTAGTCACAGTGTTGTAGTCACAGTGTTGAAGTCACAGTGTTGAAGTCACAGTGTGTTGAAGTCAGAGTGTGTTGTAGTCACAGTGTTGTAGTCACAGTGTGTTGAAGTCAGAGTGTGTTGTAGTCACAGAGTGTTGAAGTCAGAGTGTGTTGTAGTCACAGTGTTGTAGTCACAGTGTTGAAGTCACAGTGTGTTGTAGTCACAGATTGTTGAAGTCAGAGTGTGTTGTAGTCACAGAGTGTTGAAGTCAGAGTGTGTTGTAGTCACAGTGTTGAAGTCACAGTGTGTTGAAGTCAGAGTGTGTTGAAGTCACAGTGTTGAAGTCACAGTGTGTTGAAGTCACAGTGTTGAAGTCACAGTGTGTTGAAGTCACAGTGTGTTGAAGTCAGAGTGTGTTGTAGTCACAGTGTTGAAGTCACAGTGTGTTGAAGTCACAGTGTTGAAGTCAAAGTGTGTTGAAGTCACTGTGTTGAAGTCACAGTGTTGAAGTCACAGTGTGTTGAAGTCACAGTGTGTTGAAGTCACAGTGTTGAAGTCACAGAGTGTTGAAGTCACAGTGTGTTGAAGTCACTGTGTGTTGAAGTCACAGTGTTGAAGTCACAGTGTTGAAGTCAGAGTGTGTTGTAGTCACAGTGTTGAAGTCACAGTGTGTTGAAGTCACAGTGTGTTGAAGTCACAGTGTTGAAGTCACAGTGTGTTGAAGTCACAGTGTGTTGAAGTCAGAGTGTGTTGAAGTCACAGTGTGTTGTAGTCACAGTGTTGAAGTCACAGTTTTTTGTAGTCACAGTGTTGAAGTCACAGTGTTGAAGTCACAGTGTGTTGAAGTCACAGTGTGTTGAAGTCAGAGTGTGTTGAAGTCACAGTGTGTTGTAGTCACAGTGTTGAAGTCACAGTGTGTTGAAGTCACAGTGTGTTGAAGTCTACCGTTCATCCTCAGCATCAATATGTTCTCCGCTTTGAAAGTTGGGTAAAATATTTTATTTGCCTGAACTTTGTTTCCCTTAATAATTTGTTCTTTATATTACGTGTTGTGAGAAACTGTTTCTATGTTTTCTTCTCTTTCCATGAAGTTCTCCATATTGTTCTATATATTCACATCTCAAATGCATTAGTTCTGTCTTCTAGAATACATTTATAGGATTTGTCTTATTTGTGATCTGTGTATTTTCCTTGTGCATTTCTTTAGTCTTCTGTTCTGACAGCTCCTCTATTTCTCTGCATTTTGTGTATAGTTTCTAGCTATTGTTCTGTCGCTGTTCTGCATATGTTACGCATCTCTTTGTCTATAAATGAATCTTGTATATGTTGCGTATCTCTTTGTCTATAAATGAATCTTGTATATGTTGCGTATCTCTTTGTCTATAAATGAATCTTGTACATGTTGCGTATCTCTTTGTCTATAAATGAATCTTGTATATGTTGCGTATCTCTTTGTCTATAAATGAATCTTGTATATGTTGCGTATCTCTTTGTCTATAAATGAATCTTGTACATGTTGCGTATCTCTTTGTCTATAAATGAATCTTGTACATGTTGCGTATCTCTTTGTCTATAAATAAATCTTGTATATGTTGCGTATCTCTTTGTCTAAATGAATCTTGTACATGTTGCGTATCTCTTTGTCTATAAATGAATCTTGTATATGTTGCGTATCTCTTTGTCTATAAATGAATCTTGTACATGTTGCGTATCTCTTTGTCTATAGATGAATCTTGTATATGTTGCGCATCTCTTTGTCTATTAGTGGATCTTGCTTTCCTTTATGCCATAATTTTAAATTGTACATGAATTTTGCACAAACCTATATTGTGGCTAGAGTTGACATCAGTTCCTGTGTGTTTTTTAGTATTCTTGACACTACTTATAAATCTGTTGTTGATCATAATCAAATCGATCTGGTTCCTCTTTCTGTATCCAGTAAGACAGTTCGGAGTTCCATGTATCTAATCTTTCATTTTCATTTTCAAAGAATATGTTGCAACTGGTCATGTTCTCCTCCTCAAAAATCTGTATACTTCTGTAATTTCTTGTCCTTATTCTCAAATTTTCCCACAACGATCTTGTTGAAATTCTTAGTGGTTTTTGATTTCTTCGTCAATGTGGTCTGAAGTTGGTGCATATGTTTGTATAATGACTAGATCAAAATGTTGTGATTTGACCGTTTGCACGATCACTCTATCATTGTATATGTTCAAGTATCGGTTGTTGCAATTTTATTTTTCTTTCTTAATCGGTATTCCTACCCCACCCCTCCCCGTAATCTCCTCCTGAATGTATAAAACTATATTTCTCGCGCGTGTAACCAGCATGTGTCCATCTCGTCTCCGCCGCTAATATTATAATATCTAATGTAAAGATTATCTCTAATACAGTAAATATTCGATTATCCGAATTAATTGGGGCCGGTTCGGTTCGGATAAACGAAAATTCGGATAATTGGATGTACCTAAGAAATGAAACAAAACAGTGTACATACATACAATCATACATTGGAATGAACGGAATTTTATTGATAAAAGTACAGTAATACGTAAGCAACTATGTATTGCAAATAAACTACATAGTAACGGCACGTGCGAACTGCACCGGGGCCACTCTACTGCGTCATCTAACGCTCTTGCTCTAAAATTATTTCACCCAAATTCGATTCGGATAATTGGGGATTCGGTTAAGTGGAATTCGGATACCCGGATTTCTACTGTATTAAATTTTCTAGCTTCCCAGGCCTGATGTAATATTGTAGCATTGCACTTACCTATTGTAATATGTTTCTTTCTACTCTTCCAGGTGTTGATCTCTTGCTTGGCTGGGGTGTGTACTTGGTTAGGCCCAAGTCTTTTCCACGGTTGTCAGCCAATATTCATTATTATTCTCTTATTGTGTCTCTTGTGCCCCACATACTTTAGTATTTCACCGTTGAACCGTTAACCATTTGGATTCATCCGCCTCGTGCGGTCACAGACTGTCTGTATCGTGATGGACAATGCCCTGCTGTCAACTTTAATTGTCTCTCTTGTGATATCATACCATGTTGCTAAATTAGCCGTTAGGTGGAGTAGTCGAGCTGCCATTTTTATCTGCATCGGAAATAGTATTTCGCAAGTCGGAACTAACTGGAATTATTTACATACCTCCTATGATCAATAAAGAATAAAAAAACATCGATCCTAGAGGATGCAAATAAATTTGGTATCCCACTGTCTCCAGTAATAAGCTAATTATGCCATCGAAACCGCGTAATTCAGAATACGCAACTGTAAACATGGAAAAACGTCCATCACATTCGAAAGCGTGCAATCGAGAATCATCATCATCAGGTGTACTGCCTGATGGCGTAGGCAATAATGGCTCTCCACAGCTATCTCCATCATTATGTATCAAGATCGTTGTTGCTTACCTGCCGTGCCAGGTTGTCAAACTATCTAATATTTACTGTCGTTGTCGCCATCTGTCTATTTTGCCTTCAATCTTACCTGTTGTGACTATGTTCTCCAAGCCTCCCTGGCTCATGAAGTGGCCAACAAAGATGATGATTGTCTCTTCCTTATATTATTGATTAAGGTCCGTTTCACATTTAACTCTTTCAACACCTCTACTTTAGTTTTTCTTGCAGTCCATGGTATTCTCAGCATTCTTCTATAGAACCCATCTCTATTGCCTCCAATTTCCCACTTTCCAGTTTATTTATTGTCCAAGACTCGTACCCATATGTTAGTATAGGAGTTATATAGCATCGAAGTACTCTCTTTCTCACCTCTAATGACAAGGTCATATTACACAATATATTTTTCATTTTTCTGAATGTTGTTTTTGCCTGTCCTATTCTGCATTTTCTTTCTGTTTAACTTCTTCCATCTGCTGTAATCGTTGTACCTAAATATTTGAATTGGTGGACCTGTTTTAATACTATATCATTCACTTTGATCTTGCAAGGTGTGTTATTTTGTTGCTTTTTAATAACCATTACTTCTGCTTTCTTCATATTTAGGAGACGCCTTTCTCTTTACTTTCTGTCACTACTACATTAATTAAATCTTGAAGGCCTTCCTCACTTTTCGCAATAAGAATAGTGTCATCCGCTCAGTATCTCAAATTATTTACGCCATGTCCTGCCACTGATATTCCTGGGATATCAACTATTGCACGTATTATTTTTTATCTGTATAAAGAGAACATGTCTGGTGACAGTACACATCCCTGTCTAACTCTTTGTTTTATTTGTTAAAAAGGGCCAAATTGGTTTCCTACTCTTGTTGCTGCTGTTTCTTGTCAGTACATGTTCTTGATGATTCTTAAATCCTTACTATCGATGTTCAAATTCTCTAGCAAATGTTCTAGCTTTACTGTTTAATTTTATCAAATGTTCAAGTAATCGAGAATACACAGCTGTAAACCTGGAAAAAACGTACTCACATTCGAAACAGGAACAACGTTCTTACTAGCGTTTTTTAATATATATATATATATATATATATCAAACCATTGAGCCACTGTGCTCTTAATTGACAAGGACAAGATTTAGAGACGACAACAATGTTGATAATTATGTCTCCATGTTATGCATCGATAGTACACGAACAATCAATGAGATTGTTCATTTGTTAAGTGTGTATCTGTCAGACTGACGGCTCGCTTTACTACAGCATAGGTATAGATATATATCATACAGACGCCGGCTGAAATAACATACTGAATCATTTATACTCTCATGTCCGCAGTGTTTGTGACGTCGTACTTTAATCTGATATTTTTTGTTAATGGTCCCCCGGTGACTGTTTCCTCATTCTGTTTACTTCGAGAAGGTTGTCGTTTTACTTCGTATACATGAAGTATCTAGTCAGAGATAAGTTATAATTGCAACAATTATCCAGAAATTAGTTATAACTGAAACAATTAGACGTTGTTTATTGTCAATATATACTAGCAATCATTAAAAACGCACCATAAGCATGACATATTTTTACTCTTGAATTGTTTATTTCAACTGAAGACGGATGTGTGGGACAATTGGCGCAAATAAAACTGTTACATAACGCATTACCATTCTCTGGACTACATCCTACTGGAAATCTATTAGGACCATGGTCCTGCTACAAGGGAGTTTGAGAGTGAACGCTGAAGAAGAAGAAGAATTGTTTATTTCAGTGAGCGATTTTCAAACCACGTGAAAGTGTCTAGGTTAACTTTAATAATTTCATGTTGTATTGTCGTTGTCGTGTTTTATTCTCATTTTGCGTGCTTCCCGTGCAAAACATCATATTGATGATTTTTGGCAATATTACTAGTCGAATCAAGTTGAAATTTGGTATACACATTAGTAAAGTTTCAAGGGTATACACATATTTTGTATACACATTAGTTCTTTTTTTTCGAAAGGAAGTGTGTTTACAATGCCACGACTTTCGTCACAAGAGTTATGGCAGTCTCTTGGTATGCTGAGTAAGCTTATGGTGACAAAAATAGTTGCCGGGCATTTTAAATGTGACCATTCCACTATAGTGAGGCTGAATGAGAGATTTTTGGCTACAGGTACAACCAATGATCGTCCAAGACCTGGCCAACCTATGGAAAGAGCAACGGTAGCTCAAGATCGTCAAATTTAATTGATGTATCTGTGCGACCGCTTCATAACAGCAACTCAGATTGCAGCTCTTACACCTGATAATAGAAGACTTATCAGCGCAAGGACGGTGGCGGAGACCTCACTCCGTTGCTTGCAAAACAGACGTCCCAGCATTAGTAGTATCCTTACTAGACGTCACCGAGCGCTTGGGCCCAACACAATATTTGTCGACCAATGGAAGAATGGAGATAAACAATGTTCTCTGATGAAAGCCGGTTTAGTGTGTCCTTTGCAGATCAGAGAATTCCAATCTGGTGTCTTACTGGAGAAAGTTTTGCAGATGCGTGTGAAGTCCAGTATGACATATATGGAAGTGGAAGCGTACATGTTAGTTAGTCAGTTAGTTAAACGTTGGATCATCGTCATTGCACTCCGGACACGTCCATAGGTGCTCAGATCTTTCCTTGAGTGTATCCTCCATTACACGTTGACTGACAGTCCCAGTACGTTGTTGATTGACCATCATTCTTTTTCGCCCACGAAAACTCTCCTTTCTAGCGACACCACATTTCAAACCAAGTTCCTTTATTATAATCATGGAACAAGAGTCATCGTCACTTGTACAGTCAATTGTTCGTGCGTTTTCACGTAGGGCATTCAAAATGTCTGCCCGATCCAACGCTCCAACAACAGTCGTAGTAGCAGCGTGGGCGGCCAACCTATCTTCTCTTTCATTACCCCAGACTACCGCGTGTCCCGGCACAAAAATAAAAGTCACTGTACGCACACAGGAATTGTTCACTGCATCCAGCCACTGTTCTCGAACGTACCCCGTCTGAACTTTCACAATCATGTTCATGGAGTCACTGAGGATACAGGCATGCTCGAAGACAGTCTGTGAGCAGACCCATTGCAAAACTTTGGTCACCGCCAGAACCTCCATTGTCAAGCTGCTTGTCGTCTGAACGAATGCACCACTTTCCTCTCTGATAGTCTCCCCCCACCTTTGAGCCGTGAAAGCCCAGGAACTCCTGATGTGTCTCTCAACCGACCCATCTGTATATATAACTATATCACCTTCCCTGGAATTCTCACTGATCAGAGCGAGCACCTCCAACTCGACCACTGTCGGACACCATTCTCTGCACTCTCTATTGGGTGTTATTACTCCTTCGAAGGCTGTTGGGTAATCTCCATTCGGCACCAGGTAGTACATCCTCCAATCTGCAGACACGCTGTATAACGTCATCTGCGCGCCCCATCCACGACTTTCCTCTCTTTAGTCGACTTCCTTTCACTTTGATAATTGCTGGTTGTAGAGGGTGCTCTTTATCAGTGGTGATTTTTAGGTAGTCCCACGCCTGCACATTTGTATTCTTTGCTCCGCAGTTGGGCAATCAAGTAGGTATCGCATAACCCGAGCCGACGTATCTCTCGTGCACCCCAAAATTATTCGCATTGCTTCATTTTGGATTCTATCCAATCTTTCTGTTTGAGTTTGACTCAGTGTCATAATTGCCAGTGCGTACTCTACCACCGCCACCACCAATCCCTGATACAGAAGAAATAGCAGTCTCTGTTCGCATTGAGCAGCAGCCATAACTTTCATCGCCGCAAGACCTTTATAAGCCTCTACAATTATGTGGTCAACATGATCTTTGAAACTCAGACTTCGGTCTAACATGACCCCCCAAGTACTTCATTGTGCTGGTTCTCTCGAGGACATCCCCTCTCAAAGTAACCGATGGCGTGGACGTGTTCGCTATGTGATTGTTGATGGATTAACAAAAGCTCCAGGATTACTGCACCATTCTCTTACGCGATTATGCTCCCTCTGCAAATTTCTGGCAATTGTTTCTCTATCTCTGCCCTGCCTATATACCAAGATGTCATCAGCATAAGACATGGTTCTCCCTGGTCCTGCAATCTGACAGCTTGTAATTTGAACTGTATACACATTGAATGGTACTGGGGACAGAGGTGACCCTTGTGGTAGTCCTGGATTTATGACTGTTGGTGACGAAGACCAACTCCCACACCTAAGAACAACCTGTCTCTGATAAAGTGCAGAGACAATCCACCTGACAACAAATGGACTTACCCGGAGTTGCAGCATTATGGTCATCAAGAAATCCAAGGGCACTCTATTATAAGCATCCTCCAGGTCTATTGCAGCAGCGCATGTCTCCATTCGTTTGTCAAAACCTTCGAAAACGTCCTGCGCGAACACGGCGGCATTGTGCCACGCTTGCTTACCTGTACGATAACCTCCCAATGTTGATGGAAGTCTATTATTCTTTTCTAGATGTAGGGACAATTTCCACGCCACAATCTTTTCTAAAAACTTGCCGATCGTATTCTGCATGGTTATGAGTCTGAAACCCTCTATCTTAGCATGACTCTTGCCAGGCTTGGGTAGTGGGATCAAGTAACTATGCTACCAGTCCTCCTCTACTTTGCCGTTCGCTAGGCTCTTGTTGAACAACATTGCCAGCTTCTTAAGGTCTTCGTCTAACCTGCCTTTGAGATCACCGTACCTAATGCCGTCAGGTCCTGGCGCAGTTTCTTGATCTTTTCAGTACGGCTGTAATATCTTCAAGAGTAATTACATTTTCGCTTTCCAAAGCTTGCTCTTTGCACATGTCTGTGACTGTTTTCATGATTTTATTGTAATTCACTAAATTCCTCTGACCGATTTGTGCCATGTAATGAGCCAGCAGTGCTGCACCCTTATTCTCATGAGAATAAAGCGTACATGTGTAGTCCAGCATGACAGATATGGAAGAGAACGCGTACATGCGAAGTCCAGCATGACAGATATGGAAGAGAAAGCGTACATGTGAAGTCCAGCATGACAGATATGGAAGAGAAAGCGTACATGTGTAGGGTGAATTCTCCTATGGTCACTGTACCACCCTTCACGTTTACAGAGTTAACCTTTCAGCTAACGCTTACGTAGTGCCTTTCTACAAGAATCATCCAGATCTAAGAATCTTTCAGCACGATAACGCTAGGCCTCACTCAGCAAACATTACCAGGAATTTCTTAGCTCAGCAAACGTTTTGTCTACTGGATTGGCATCTCCTGATATGAGTCCGATTGAGCAGGCGCGGGATGAACTGAACAGAAGAGTCCACCGGCATGTCATCAACGATGTCCATGTTCTTGAGCGAACAATAAATGCAGAATGAGATCTCATACCACAAACATTTTTTCAGACAATGTGCAATAGCATGACACGCTGATGCCAAACTTGTATTGATACTACGTGGGGGGGGGGGGGGGGGTTAGCTTAGTACAGACAACTGTTTAGGTGCTGTCCTAAATTGCATTCACTATTTTTTTTAAATGCACATTTGGTCCGTAAATGGATCAGATCTGTAAATGTACTTATTTATAGCATTTTAAATTAGTACAAAAATTGCTACACTTCAAACAAAGCGATGCGTTTTTAATGATTGCTGGTGTATGTTCGTGATTGTTCTTGGATAGTCACTTTAAAATGTTCAGATTAATACCGTGTGGATGAGCTGGTCAAGACAAACCTTGTCGACAACGTTGGTATAATCTATAAAACAGAAATATACATCTGTTGTTACTGCTAAAGACCTCTCTCTTTTTAATATTCTTAAGATATAAATATCTTTGTTGGTCCCATTGTTCTCTGTGAATCCACATTGTTCCGAATTTATTTATGATTTCATTATGTTTCTTACACATAATAATTATCAGAAGAAACTGTGTTATTTGTTTCATGATATTGATTGCTTCAACGTTCTGTGGTCCATCTCATGAGGTTGATTGCTTCAACATTCTGTGGTCCATCTCATGAGGTTGATTGCTTCAACATTCTGTGGTCCATCTCATGAGGTTGATTGCTTCAACATTCTGTGGTCCATCTAATGAAGCTGATTGTTCGAATATTCTGTGGTCCAGCGTTTCTTTGGTAGAGCTATAGATATGGATCTCATTAATTTATCGAGCATGTAACCAATGAAGCGTATATCATTAATTAATTGTTTGATTAGATCTATTCCACAACTATCCAAACTTGTACGATATACGAATACACTATATTATTGCATGTTCTATTTGCTAATAATCTCCCAGAAAAAAACGTAGTTCTAAAAACTGAAAATTATTTCAATTGAGTTGTCTCCAATTCATTCTAAATCATATCAAGCTCTCTCGAAGTGTGAAATTTGAGAATATGTTATTTCCACCGCGGAGAACACAATTTGTGTAGTCAGTGGGGGCCAACCTTCAGCAGTGAAGACACGATGTCAAGAAAGTTTTTGACAGCAATTATAATCATTAAACATTTTATTCATATCATTTTGTAATGCAAGACGATAATTACTGCCTACTGCGCAGGTAAATTAATCTAGATGTCATGTCGGTCGTGCGAAAATGTGAGAATTCAGACGGGATAAATAGGTGTTGTTATATGGGGGGAGGGGGGTTGGTTGGGGGTAGGTGGGGTATTGGTATCACCATGGCATTATTGAGAGGGAATAGATTTCTTATTAAAATGCTGCTGTTAGCATGTGCCAGTGAGGGTTTTGTGTGTAAGCTAGATTCCAGCAACTGTTGCTACTTCACTTCAATATATTGACTGAGGTACGAAAAGACATTCCCCATTGATTTGTTTATGTCAAGTATGAATTAGTCCAACATTTACAAAATTCTCTACGACTTTTTAAATCCTCGTATTCCTGAATAATTAATAAATAATATAACAATCTGGATGCAATTCTCAAATATAGATGCAATTGTTACGTTTTTTGTATCGCAATGCTTCTCAAAATGGTGGCCTGTCAATTTGTGCCGGTCCACAAGCCTTCAAGATGCAAGATGCAAACGATCAGTATCACTCCATATATACACCATATAAAACCTCTGACCTTCAGAGCCCACGCCTGTCCATTGCAGTTTGGGAAACAAATTTCCTTTCCGAGTTTCAAGTTTGAGAAAGATTGTTGTAGAGAAAATGTTACAGTTTCGAGTCATCGAAACTATAAACCCCATTTGAGGAACACATACCTCCATGACAAATTTTACAGTTGCATGGCAAAGAAAGTATAAACCCCATTTGAGGAACACATACCTCATATGTATACATATCCACATATTGTGGATCTACTAATGAATTGTCGTTGACGCAGGTAATCCTCACGACATTTTGTGAATGTTTACACGTGACCCAGTCAATTGCTACTCCAAATAGCTTTTGTGACATAACACGGTCCTGTTTTCCCCCAGATTTAACTGTAAAGTTTTAGAATCACCTGTTTCATTTCAAACACAGAACGAAGCTTCTCAGTAGAAAACCTTTATTATATTGATATATTTTTTAGTTTAAGCTGTATATTTTCAGAATTTCCCAGAGTGTAGTGTGGTATAGGCTATCATAAGCTGTTTGATATTTCACAAAGCCTACTATTAGTTTTGATTGCATCTCTATTGATTCTTCTATGATAGTTCTTAATGCAAAGATGTGATCGATGCAAGAGTGGTGTGGTCTACAATCTGCTAGTTCTTCTCTTAGTTTTTTTTTGGTCAACTGCTGTTTTTAATCTCTCCATAAAGATGCCACAGAGTTTACCTATATGGAAATAGAGTTCTTCCCGCCAGTTGTTAGTCTGTTAGATTTCCTAATTTTGAAAGTTTGAAAATCAAGCCATATTTCCATTGTTCTGAGGGTTGTTCATTCATCCATATATTGTTCATTAGTTTCTGTAGATGCTTCAATGTGTTATCATTTGCTGCCTTTAAAATTTCACTCGAGATTTCATGGAAAACCGTAGCTTTGTGGTTTTTAACCTCTTTTATAGCTTGTTTGATTTCGTCATATAGAAGAAATGCCAGGACTCAAGATCAATGGACAAATAATAAATAACCTGAGATATGCAGATGACACTGTTCTTTTAGCAGAAATTGAAACGGAACTACAAAGACTAATAGATCACGTTAATAAATCAAGTAATGAATATGGACTGGATATAAATATCACCCCCAAAAAAACCCATCATAATCAGCAAAGACACGGAAGAACAAGAGCTAAGCATACAAGGGGGAAAACTACAACAAGTAAAACATTATCAATATCTTGGACACATAGTCACAAAGGATAGCAGATGTGAAACAGAAGTTAAAAGGAGAATAGGAGTGGCTAAAAGTACCTTCAATGACACGGGTAAAATAGTAACATCTAAACAAATTACAAACAAGTTAAAAATGAGAATTATAAAATGCTACATCTATTCTATAGTAATGTATGGCTCAGAAACATGGACACTAAACAGACAATTAGAATACAGAATTGATGCCTTTGACATGTGGGTATATAGAAGAATAGGAAGAACATCATGGAAAGAGAATAAAACAAACAAAGAGGTTCTAAAAACACATAATATGAAGAATGACTTACTAAGAGAAATAGAGATCAGACAAGTAAAATCTTTTGGACACACAAAACAAACATGGCATCGTATTGAAGATCTTACTTCAGAGTAAATTCAAAGGAAAACGAACACGAGCTATGCAGAGATACAAGTGGGAGAGTAACATCACAATATAGGCAGGCTACAGTCTAGCAGCGTGCACCCCCAAAACAAGACAGAGGATGTTGGAGGTCTGTTGCAACCAGCCTTTGTTGAGGAGACGCCACTTGATGATGATGATTTCGTCAAGTGTGAATTTTTCACAGATTGTATCTAATATTTGAATGTTTTCGTCTGTGGACAGAATATACGTTTTAGCTGATTGAGATCAACAATTTATTGTCACGATATACATCTCGCAGTACTTTAGTCATCAGTAATGAAACTTGTTCTTAATGGTCTGCTATGAGTTAGATATACAATGGTTTTGTTGCAATTAGTATATATTATAGTTAGTTAGTTAGTTAGTCGTTGGATTATCGTCACTGTACTCCGGACAAGTCCATAGGTGCTCAGATCTCTCCTTGAGTGTAGCCGCCATTACAAGTTGACTGACGGTCCCAGTACACAGTTGATTGACCATCATTCTTTCTTGCCCACGAAACCACTCCTTTCTAGCGACACCAAATTTCAAATCAAATTCCGTTATTCTAGTCATGGAACAAGAGTCATCATCACTTATATTCATTTGCTCGTGCGTTTTTCCCGTAGGGCGTTCAAAATGTCTGCTCGGTCCATCGCTCCACCAACAGCCGCATTAGCAGCGTGTGCGGCCAACCTATCTGCTCTCTCATTACCATGGACTCCCGCATGTCCCGGCACGAAAATGAAATTCAGTTTACGCATACAGGAATTATTCACTGCATCCAGCCACTATTCCAGAATGTATCCCGCCTAAATTTTCACAATCATGCTCATCTAGTCACTGAGTTATGCTCGCAGATAGTCTTCGAGCAGACCCATTGCAAAGCTTTGGTTACTGTCAAAATCTCAATTGTCATGCTGCTTGTCGTCTGAGCGAATGCACCACTTTCCTTTCTGATAGTTTCCCTCCAACTTTGAGCCGTGACAGCACTTCTGATGTGTCTCTCAACCGACCCATCAGTATATACAATCATATCACCTTCCCTGAAATTTTCACCGATTAGAGCGAGTACCTCCGACTCCGCAACTGTCGGACACCATTCCCTACATTCTCTATTGAGTGTTATTATTACTTTGAAGGCTCTCGGACAATCTAGGGGCGCACAACTCAATTCCGCACCAGGTAGCACATCTTCCAAACTGCAGACCTTCTGTATAATATCATCTATGCGCCCCATCCAGGACTTTCCTCTCTTAAGTCGACTGCCTTTCACATTGAGAATTTCAGGGTGTAGAGGATGTTCTTTATCGGCGGTGATTTGTGGGTATTCCTGAATCCTTTAGATTTGTATTCTTTGCTCTGCAATTGGGCAATCAAGTAATTATCGCATAGTTCGTGCCGACGTATCTCTCGTACACCCCAAAATGATTGGCATTGCCTCATTCTGGATTCTATCAAATCTTTCTGTTTGAGTTTGACTCAGTTTTAGAATCTCTACTACATCCACCATCAATCCCTGATACAGCAGAAATAGCAGCCTCTGTTCACATTGAGCTAGCAGCATCCATAATCTTCATCGCCGCAAGACCTTTATAAGCCTTTACAATGATGTGGTAAACATGATCTTTAAAACTCATACTGCGGTCTAACATAACCCCTAAGTACTTCATTCTGCTGGTGTGGCCGTATACCACGGGCCAATTAGTTTTATAACCATCTCTAGCTACCGTACGGAATACAGGTAGCAGATCGTATTAGTTAACGGAGATTCCTATCAGATAATGAGTTCTGAACCTACGGCCGAAAATGTTTAATTGCTACAAGCAATACAAAAGACGGTGACACGCATATTTGTATATCGCGGTCACCTGAATGTTGACCAGTGAGATAAGGTCCAGGCAAAAGAGATCGCTAGATTAGACTACAGACACTTTTAATGTTACGTAGTGAAATAAATAGTTTGTGACTGTGATGTTGAATGAACGGGTAGATTGGATGAAGATAATTTTGGGACTCACATAAAGGTTGAAAGAGTGAGAATTGTGGGAGATAAGGAATGAGAGTTGGAATGAGTTTTAGTTTGGTTTTGAATCAGGGTTAGAGCTTGGAAGTCGAGCTAGATAGACCTGTCCAGGAAAGTTAGTCTCGAAACCAGTCGAGTGGTTCGGAGTGAATAGTTCAGACTTGAGAGTCTGGGAACACTGAGTTGATTGCAGAATATTGGATATGCCATTTATTAAATTCATGTTGTAAGTTGATGTTGTACCTTTCTGGACTTTGAACCAATGTATAATAAAGTTACTAGATATATGTAAACGCTGAAAATGCAGTGAGTTATTCAGCCTTTATGTATCACCTAGATATATGTGACATAGTACGCTACAATAACGGCACTGCCCACACATACGCTGCCCACATAGTCACTGATCATATACACGACAGAAGAAGTTCAAGCTTATACTGTGAGTCAACTTAAGAAGTCAACCGTATATCAACCGTATGACGACCCTATACTGTCATAGGTATCACCATACATAGCAACCCTAATACGGACATACTGGTTCTCTCGAGGATATCCTCTCACAAAGTAACCGATGGCGTGGATGTGTTTACTATGGGATTATTTAGGGAAAACCATGTTATCTATGCATTTGGTGGATTAACAAAAGCTTCAGAATTAATGCACCAATCCCCTATACGATCACACTCCCTCTGCAAATTCATGGCGATCATTGTGCTATCTCTGTCCTACCTATATACTAAGATGTCATCAGCATAGGACACAGTTCTCCCGGACCTGCAATCTGACAGCTTGTAATTTGAACTGTATACACATTAAATAATACCGGGGACAGAGGTGACCCTTGTGGTAGTCCCAGGTGAATGACTGTTGGTGCCGAAGACCAACTCCCACACTTAAGAATAACCTGCCTCTGAAAAAGTGCCGAGATAATCCACCTGACAATTAAAGGACAAACTTGGAGTTGCAGCATTATGGTCATAAAGAAATCCAAGGGAATTCTGTTATAAGCATCTTCCAGGTCTCTTGCAGCCGCGCATGTCTCCATTCGTGCGTCAAAACTTTCGAACACTTCTTGCGCGAATACGGCGACGTTGTGCCAAGTCTGCTTACCTGGACAATAGTCTCCCAAAGTTGAGGGCACCCTGTTATTCCTCTCTAGATGTATGGACAATTTCCATGCAACAATCTTTTCTAATGACTTACCGATCCTATTCTGCATGGTTATAAGTCTGAAACCCTGTATCATCGCATGACTCTTGCCAGGCTTGGGTAGTGGGATTAAATAACATGCAATCAGTCTTCTTCCACTGTGCCAGTCGCTAGGCTCTTGTTAAACAACATTGCCTGCTCCTTAAGGTCTGACCTGTCTCTGAGGTCGTCGTACCTAATATCATCAGGTCCTGACGCTGTGTTTATTGATCTTTTCAGTGCGGCTGTAATATCTTCAAAAGTAATTGCAGTATCGCTTTAGATAACTTGTTTATTGCACATGTCTGTGACTGTTTTCATTATTTAATTATAATTCCCTAAGTTTCTCTGACAAATTTGTGCCTTATAATGAGCCAGCAGTGCTGCACCCTTATTCTCATATGCCTTCTGCCATACTAAGTCTGTGCTTTTGAAATTGATGATAATTATACGCTTCCTTGGGCCGTTCATTGATTTAGGCAGGCGCCAGAACAGTTTTAGTGACTTTTCGTTTGCAATTTCATGACAAATATCTTTCCATTTTCTTTCCTTTGCAGATTTGGCGATATATTTAAACTGTTGAACCCTGTCGTCTTTGGTCTGTTTTAATTGCAGAACAAGATCTGGTTGTGATGTCACTTTTTTCCTTGCTTTTTGCAACTCTGCAACTGCGCTGCGTTTGCACTTCCATGCACATTGAACCTCATCAATCCACCAGGGGAGTTGGTTCTACGCACGTGCCCTGGTGGCATGTGCCCTACATTTGTCTTTCCTAAATCTGCTTACGAGGGATGACCCTGTGCGGTCATACTGGAAGGACTTAGCTTTAGCTTTCTGTTGTTTACTTTTTCCTTTGTCCACCACCAAGACACATGGCAAATGCTCGCTGCCATGATGCCCCAGCACATTCCATCTACATCTGAGTGTAATATTAGCTGTCACTAAGCCCAAATCAATAGCACTGTCGTCGTCGCCATTCCTAGCAGTCAAATTTGTCATGCGCCCGTCGTTTATGCATACTAAATTCGTATCAATCAGAGCCTCCTCGAGATCTTTTCCATGTTGATTAGAGGCAGTATTGCCCCATGATCTACCTTTTGCATTAAAATCCCCGCAGAAAATACAGAAAATATATTATAGATTTTATACACAAGTGATAGTTCGTAAGCATGTATTTTGATCTGATGCTGGTAGATATAGCATTTTTCTTCTTCAGTTTCCGTTGTAAAACTCCCGATGAATCTCTCTTGTGGCAGGACAATGGTCATACTAAATTCCCTGTTGGATGTAATCCAGAGAATTGATTGAGATTGTCCTGAATCATTAGATTTCGGTGGTGATGTACCTTTTGACCATAAAAATAAGAGAAGAACATATCTAAATAATGACCCTATTTCTTCCATGAACGTAGCTACTCAATTATTACAATGCACTTGACTTGAACATACAACAAACAAATATTACACTGTGCACTATAAACATTCTTACTAACTTGGTTCTATTTTCTCAAGTCAGACATAGAGGTTGTAAATTTCAATATAGATTCTACTCTAAGAAAACAATGGGTTATAAAGGTTGTAAATTTCAATATAGATTCTACTCCAAGAAAACAATGGATAAAAACAATGTATTTTGTGAAAGCAAATACAAATATTTTTATATGTTCCATTTTAAATGTGTGACTTAGCAGACCTATATACATTTATAATAAATTAGTCACGCATTTATATATGTGTCTCTATATAATTCTATATGTTTATGTGTCTCTCATAGATATATATAGTCTCATTGAACAAACCGTTTCTACAATTTAGAAAGCACTTGTCACAACTTTGGATATCTAAGGAAATATTTCTATATTTCTATGAACTATCTAGACATCTATACCCAGATATATGTTAGGTATTTCCTTATAAAGAACAAGCTAAAACACACTGCACTCTGGGTTACTCATTTTCTGTGACTTTGGCAATTTCTTAAAGATTAATAACATGAATACATAATGAGCTTTCAAACAACGGACACACTGAAATATGATCTGTCATCTTTCACATATTATTTGGCTGCATAAATAACAAAACTTTCAGATGACATCTGACATAAGGGAGAGTGCAGCAGTAGCAAAACAAAAGAAGAGATAATTGCTACAAAGACGTGAGTATGCTACTTAATCAACTATAAAATATTAACAAATAAACAACATTAAACAACAATAAACAAAATGACCCAAAAAGGTCCCAGTTGTACTGTGACTTGGAAATAGTCTGTTATTCTTTTGTTTATTGTTATTTTTTTTAATAACTGATAGTTTAAGTAGCACTATTACTTCATATGCGAAATGATGAAAGAGTCAAATGCGAAACGGACCTTAATCAACAATATAAGAAAAGGGCAATCTTCTTTTTTGGCCACTTCATGAGACAGGCAGGTTTAGAGAACATAGTCATAACATATAAAATTGAAGGCAACAGAGACAGAGGGCGACAACGTGAGAAAATATTAGACAGTTGACAACCTGGCACGGCAGGGAAACAACAACGACTTTGATACATAATACTGTAGACAGAGAGATGTGGCGAGCCATGACCGCCTACGCCAGCTGGCATGGCACCTAATGATGATGATTACTTTATATAGTATTTATCGCTTGTTTGGCTGTTCTGTATAACAGATGTGTTGTATAACATGTGCTGTATAACAAATATGATGTATAGCATTTGTGATGTTTAACAGATCTGCTGTATAGCATTTGTGATGTTTAACAGATCTGCTGTATAGCATTTGTGATGTTTAACAGTGTGCTGTATAACAGATGTGCTGTATACCACATGAGTTTTATAACAGTACAATATAGATTCAAGTTGAGTGTCTGCTAATATGTCTTCACGACACAATTTTTTTAATCGTCATTGTGCTCTACCTGTTAAGTTCTCCCAGGTAGGAGCAGTGTCGGATTCTGAACCTCGATATAATCCACTCACAGCCACTGAAGGTCCCTCTAGTCTACATTGTGGAGCCAGTAAGAATACGGCAGGTAAATCCTGCAAGACTGCTTTATACTAAACCACTTAGAGGATGGACACTGGCTTACAGAGACTTATATCCACAGAAAGCTGTTTGGGAGTTCGGAGAATATTTCAAATATAGCAACATTTATTCAGAAACCGGGCTCGCTTTGTAGACATGTTAAACTGCGAGTAGATGAAGATCACACACACATATCCCATACATTACATATACATCTCAAAAACATCGCATACATGACATATACATTACATAGACATTACATGCAAACCACTTCACATAGATATCATATACACATTGTCTACACCGAATATCACACATACACTACACTACATGCAGATATCATATACACATTGTCTACACCGAATATCACACACTACACTACATGCATTTATTCATGCAAAGTTCGATTCAGTAATGAATCAACATCATTAAAGCTGAGTTGGTGCTTGACCAGAAATCACATAATCAGTACTGTCCTAAACAAAAATCACATAATCAGTACTGACCTAAACAAAAATCACATGATCAGTACTGTCCTAAACAAATATCACATAATCAGTACTGTCCTAAACAAAAATCACATGATCAGTACTGTCCTAAGCTAAGCATATATTTTGTGGAAATATGAGCAATTCTCAAACTTTACAGAGCGTACTACATGGTAACTACTTACTGATGACATGCGCAACCACGGGGATTTGGGGGAGATGTTTTAATAACGTGTGAACTAGTTTACAATGTAAAAGTGAACCATATCTCCTATTGCTTGGTGAATGATTTAACCACTACGCTGTCATAGCTGTATAGATATAATTCCTTTTGTGTGATTCATTTAGTCATCAGTAAATTGAACTTTTGTGTGCTTATTGAGGTGCCATTACATTCAGCATTTGTGTGATTAATTCAGTGATCAGTATATTACGCTTTTGTGTGATTCATTCAGTCACCAGTACATTGAGTTTTTGCGTGGTTCAGTCACCAGCAGATGTGTTGTCAAAGTATTTATTCATGAAGGAAACTATATATTCCGTAGGTAAATCTAGGAACACGGTAATAAAGTTTTACTAATTACCCAAGACACACATAATTACACACACAAAACTACGTTTCGACCAAAAGGCTCTATCAGGACACTAATTGAACATACACAACAGACAACGACAAGATTATGATGTGGAGATTGAACCAGAAGAGTTGTAACAAAGTCAGAGATGAGATGACACCAAACAGAGAATATACATAAACGGTTCTCAAGTGCAAGACGAGTCCGATCGTTAGGGAAGCACGACTTAATGGCGGGCGCCCCGCTTGTCCGTGCTATTAATTGTACGTCCACAAGATAACCCAAATGGTTTTTGACGATATACAGATGTTCACGGAATCGGTCTGCGAGTCTCCTTCCAGTTTCACATATATATACATCATGGCACAACACTTGCATACGATGACATGTATGACGCTGCGGAGCGGAACACACATGTAAATCTCTCTTCAATGATGAAGGTCGTTTCAGGAAATGTGACAGACTGGGTCTGGGTGACATAAGCACAGGGTAGAATATGATACGGTTTGCAGCCGATGGTGCAGTAATTTTTAGTAACTTCAGGCTGGAGGTGACTGTACCCAAGACCTACTCTGATACTCAGGTTGTTTGCATTCCTCCTAACCTGGATGTTTCTGATGGTGATATTTATATCCTCGGCAAGGGGATTTTGGTCGAAATGTCGATTTGTGTGTATTATTATGTGTGTCCTCAGTGATTAGTAAAACTGTATTACTCTTTTTCTGTATTTACCTGTTGGATTTCAGTTTTGTGCAGTAAGTACAATTACAATGGTCCAGAAATACTTAGAGAAGTTGTTACTTACTGAAAAGATATTAAGTTGTTACTTACTGAAATGATATTAAGTTGTTACTTACTGAAATGATATTAGTCATTTCTGATCAATTTTGAACTGATGAGCATGAATATGACAGTCAAATTTCAAAGTTGACTCTAGTTGTTTTGTAATCTGCAAAAATGAATGTTTACATCACGACATGCATACCAATGGTCATAATGAAACCGTTAATACCTGTAAAAAAATCAGTCATAGACTATTTCTTAGATTTCTTCGCCTGTCGCTTGTATAGTCAGTCAGTTCCTCTTTTGTCAAGTTTGGCACATAGGGCGGATGTCATAGTTTTCCATGCATGTCGGTCAATTGCTAGGGATTGCAGATCTTGTGCATTTATGCCTGTTGATTTTAATTCATTCATAAATGTTTTTCTGAGCGTTGTTATTGGTCTTCCCTGTTTTCTTTTCTCGTCTGGTGTCCACATGAAGGCTTGTCGTGGGATTCTGTCTTCCTTCATTCTAAGTACGTGGCCGATGTATGTCCAGCGGCGTTTTCTGACGGTTCGTCACGTATTCTTGTTTTGTCTCCTCTCTGAGTATGTCGTTTGATTTGAAGTCTTTCCAATTAGTATTTGTGATTTTTCTGAGGCATCTATTCTCGAAGGCAACTAACTTCTTATCCATTATTGCGGTAGATTTCCAACTTTCACATCCATATGTCAATGATGGAATCACACTTGCATTGAATAGTCGCAATTTGATGTGTTTACTTGCGATCTTCGATCTCCAGATGTTTGAGAATTTGTTAAGGCGTTGGAGGCGAGAGCGATTCGAGTCTTCATGTCTGAGTTGGTATCCCCGTCTGCTGTTATCTTGCTTCACAAATATACGAAATTTGAAACGTTGTCTAGTATATTATCATCTAGTTTAATTGATTCTGTCAGGCTCGTAAAGTTCATGATTTTCTCTTGTACAGCTGTTGGAAAACATCTCCTGGGAATATCCAGCACTAGTCAGTCACGTTTTTAGCAGATTTGTAGTTAAGATACTACAGATAGGGCCTTTTTAAGCCAGTAACGATTTCAATATTGACCAGGGCTATCAATCTTCCGCCATTTTTCTACTATCAATCTTCCACCATTTTTCTACTATCAATCTTCCGCCATTATCGGTGTCCCGTATTCCCGTGTTTATCTCCTTGGCTTTTTTACCGCATTTCGCATGTCACCTCTTGCCACATTCTGTTATTCCTATTATCTTCATATGTTTCTTCTGCCATCAAGCTGTCTCTGCAACAACTTAACAACTTTATTCGATACTACGCCATCGTTTCATTTAGTCTTCTTCCTACAGATATTCGTCTTACGGTTATCAACTATGCCTTGAATACTTTTCGTAAAACCAATATTTCTCTGACATGCGTTTTATTACTGCATGCCATAGTTTGCATGTTATTTCTAGAGGCTTAGCTCCAAGCTCCACCTTTCAGCAAGTAGGATGTATCATCGTGAGCAACGTATGCTGCAGCAAGTAGACACTAAATATGCCTCACAACGTATGCTGCAGCAGGTAGACACTAAATATGCCTCACAACGTATGCTGCAGCAAGTAGACACTAAATATGCCTCACAACGTATGCTGCAGCAGGTAGACACTAAATATGCCTCACAACGTATGCTGCAGCAAGTAGACACTAAATATGCCTCACAACGTATGCTGCAGCAAGTAGACACTAAATATGCCTCACAACGTATGCTGCAGAAAGTAGACACTAAATATGCCTCACAACGTATGCTGCAGCAAGTAGACACTAAATACGCCTCACAACGTATGCTGCAGCAGGTAGACACTAAATATGCCTCACAACGTATGCTGCATCAAGTAGACACTAAATATGCCTCACAACGTATGCTGCAGCAGGTAGACACTAAATATGCCTCACAACGTATGCTGCAGAAAGTAGACACTAAATATGCCTCACAACGTATGCTGCAGCAAGTAGACACTAAATACGCCTCACAACGTATGCTGCAGCAGGTAGACACTAAATATGCCTCACAACGTATGCTGCAGCAAGTAGACACTAAATATGCCTCACAACGTATGCTGCAGCAAGTAGACACTAAATATGCCTCACAACGTATGCTGCAGCAGGTAGACACTAAATATGCCTCACAACGTATGCTGCAGAAAGTAGACACTAAATATGCCTCACAACGTATGCTGCAGCAAGTAGACACTAAATATGCCTCACAACGTATGCTGCAGCAAGTAGACACTAAATATGCCTCACAACGTATGCTGCAGCAGGTAGACACTAAATATGCCTCACAACGTATGCTGCAGAAAGTAGACACTAAATATGCCTCACAACGTATGCTGCAGCAAATAGACACTAAATACGCCTCACAACGTATGCTGCAGCAAGTAGACACTAAATATGCCTCACAACGTATGATGCAGCAAGTAGACACTAAATATGCCTCACAACGTATGCTGCAGCAAGTAGACACTAAATATGCCTCACAACGTATGCTGCAGCAAGTAGACACTAAATATGCCTCACAACGTATGCTGCAGCAAGTAGACACTAAATATGCCTCACAACGTATGCTGCAGCAAGTAGACACTAAATATGCCTCACAACGTATGCTGCAGCAAGTAGACACTAAATATGCCTCACAACGTATGCTGCAGCAAGTAAACACTAAATATGCCTCACAACGTATGCTGCAGCAAGTAGACACTAAATATGCCTCACAACGTATGATGCAGCAAGTAGACACTAAATATGCCTCACAAAGTATGATGCAGCAAGTAGACACTAAATATGCGTCACAACGTATGCTGCAGCAAGTAGACACTAAATATGCCTCACAACGTATGCTGCAGCAAGTAGACACTAAATATGCCTCACAACGTATGCTGCAGCAAGTAGACACTAAATATGCCTCACAACGTATGCTGCAGCAAGTAGACACTAAATATGCCTCACAACGTATGCTGCAGCAAGTAGACACTAAATATGCCTCACAACGTATGCTGCAGCAAGTAGACACTAAATATGCCTCACAACGTATGCTGCAGCAAGTAGACACTAAATATGCCTCACAACGTATGCTGCAGCAAGTAGACACTAAATATGCCTCACAACGTATGCTGCAGCAAGTAGACACTAAATATGCCTCACAACGTATGCTGCAGCAAGTAGACACTAAATATGCCTCACAACGTATGCTGCAGCAAGTAGACACTAAATATGCCTCACAACGTATGCTGCAGCAAGTAGACACTAAATATGCCTCACAACGTATGCTGCAGCAAGTAGACACTAAATATGCCTCACAACGTATGCTGCAGCAAGTAGACACTAAATATGCCTCACAACGTATGCTGCAGCAAGTAGACACTAAATATGCCTCACAACGTATGCTGCTGCAAGTAGACACTAAATATGCCTCACAACGGATGCATATTGTTGCTACTAAATACTCCAGCCTTGTATCTGAGCTTGATACTTCTAAATAAGAACTTTTCAATCGTCTTCAGTACACCCTACCACTACAAATATCTTCTTTTCTCTCTCTCATCCGTCTTATTATCTACAATCTCAACAGATATGACGTCATGTGTACTCTACATATTCGCTAAACCCTTTATTGCTTTTCAGCGTAAGGGGTAGACGAGTTCTCTAGAGATGGCCCCCGTGTTTGCTTAGTATATTGTGGAATTTGTCGCCGCTTTTATTTCGGTGGTCCATGGTTTTCGAGATCGGCCTCTAGATCTGCCTTGATACAGATCTGTGTAGAATAACTCGCTGTGGTATGCTGTCTGCTGATGTGTGCAAAACATTTGATCTGTTGGCTCTTAATATACTCCAAGACTGGTGTGGTGTGGTGTTGTTTCTTTGTCTAATGTCCTCATTTCTCACTCTGTCTCTTAGCGATATTCCTAGGATTCTGCGTAAGCATGCCATTTCAGCTGTCACTAATTTACGTTTGTCTTGTGTTGTCGTTGTCCACGTTTGACTTTGGTAGCACAGTTGGCATAAATAATCGGTTTGAATAGTGTTATTTTGGGTGTTTAAATCTACATTTTGGTTTCTGAAGATTGATGTTTTTTGCCCTAGGGCTTGGTATGCCTTACTACATCTATTGTATTTCTTTTGCATACATTTTGGCGGTTCTTTCTGTTCTTCCTATCTTCATTAATTCGGTCTTTTCTATGTTTATCTTCATGTTAAAGGTTTGACACGTTTTATGTAACATGTCTATTTGTCTTTGTCATCTACGAATCTATTTGTCGAATCGTAGATCTACGAATCATTCCATGTCCGAACTGTCGAAGAACATTTACAGCTCGAATAGGATTCATTAACCATCTATGAACTATTATTCATGGTCATATTCTATCTGAATTTTCTAAAGTGAATGTAAAAATGGTCATCATCACTTGTGATGGACGAACACACATATTTGTCTTTGTAGTTGTTCTCTGATTATGCTACTAGTGCTTGGTCGTCTGCTAATAGCTATTCGTTTAAGTTATCCTTCAAATTGTTGTCTTCCGTTGTCTATGCTATCTTGCAGATGTGATCTACCTATGTTATAACCAATAGTGAGGATAGTACACATCCCTGCTTCACTCCCGAGTGAATTTGAAAATAATCGGATGTGCCAGCGCTCGTTCTATTGTGCCAGCGCACATTGACTATTGGCGTATATGCTCTGACATATGTTTATCAGATGTTGTGGAACTCTATATGTCTGTAATGTTATCAATAATTGTGCTCTATCCACTCTGTTAAAAGCTTTCTCGTGGTCAACGAAAGTCAAAAATAAATCTTGGTTATGTTCCGTCGCTCTTACTGCAAGTTGTTTGAGGGCAGAGATTGCATCTGTACAGCTTTTATTTTTTCGAAAACCCATTTGCGTGTTGTTGAGCTGTGGTTCTATATATGTGCGCATCCTCTTCTTTAATATCTTGCTAAATATTTTTCCTATATGGCTTAAGAGTGATATGCCTTTATACTTAATGCAATCCCTCTTACTGCCTTTTTTCTTCCAGATGGAAACAATCACCGCTGTATTCCACTCTTGCGATGTCTTTTGTGTCTTCCATATCACATTCAACAGTCTGTGTAGCCACTTTATACCTGTTACTGTTAGCATTTTTGTAGTTCTATCGGTACGCCGTCTATTGCTGGTACTTTGCTGTTTGGTGCAATGTGTGATCAGCATAACGATAAACTCAATCTTTTGCGCCCTTCTCCCTCTGTTGACTGTATTCCAGACCCAATATAATATTCAGGTTGTGTGCATTCCTCCTAACCTGCAATTTTCTGATGGTGAGATTTCTACCCTCAGCAACCGGTTTCAGTTTATACCACTCCAACCGCAATGACCACTACAATCTTATGTGTTACGTTCACTAGTCCCATCCTCACTTGTGCTTTAGGTTCCTTTTCAAGGATAGTGAACCGTCTAGACAGTTCTCCAAACACGGATAATATATTGTCCCGGTATCCTTCTCACATGCCCCATGACTGGACTCCTAAGTCTGACGCATGCTGGATCCTGGATCTCTACATCGATGACACCCAACGTGACATCGAATTTCACCAAGTTCAGGCGTATCTTCCCTGCCGAGTCCCGAGATAGTAAGCAAATTCGCAGCCGTGATGATATTTTTATCAAGACGGCCGACATGGGGTGGGGGGGGGGGTTGATCATGCACAGTTATCCAAACCCTTGTTCTAGAGAGCCAATGCATGCAAGAGAGACCCGATTGTAGACTAAAACGAGACAGTCTCTATCACCATCAACGGTCTAATAGCTGACCGCCCTCTATATAACTACAGCTGCCGCCATACGCCTCAAGGAATACATTGTGGGTAATCCTGCATTCTATGTGATGACCAAAATCCACAATCCTTTAAACCATGGCAGACATGTTGTCTCTGCGTGTTCCTGCCCTGCGGATCAGATTTCAAACTTCCTGGACAGTGTCTTCCAATCACGAGTGGAGCAACTCCCCACAATTTTGAAAGACACTAACCAAGCCTGGTATTTTCCTTCTAATTTCACTGTTCCCGCAACATACCTATCGTCTCTTTCTGCTTAATGTCTGCTCTCTGTACACCTCCAAACCACATACAGAAGATCTTAAATTCGTGAAGTTCTTCCTGGACGAGCACTCTCATCCCACTGTGTCTACCTCTCCCTTATCCGTCTTGTTCGTACTCACTCTCAACTCGTTTGAGTTCGATGTGCACTTTTTTTTACCAAATCAATGGGATCACCATGGGCATCAAGATGGGACCTAGCTATACCTTCTTGTTCATATGTCACCTTGAGAACCAGGTATGGGATCACCATGGGCATGACATGTAGTATTTCTAACGGATACAAAATCAGTATTGCAGGCATTGAAAGATCCAAAGAACACGAGCATGAATGAACTTACGGCCTGCTTACTACACCTCAGCAGTACCACCAAAGAAACAGTACTGCAGTGGATCCCAGGTCACTGTGGCATACCTGGAAATGAAAAAGCTGATCTCCTGGCAAGGAAAGGGGGATCACTGGAACATATAGAAACTGATAATACGTACTATGAAAGTAAGACCATGTTAAAAGCAGAATATAAGAAAAAGTGAAAGCAAATGCACCCAACTGCAGAACCAACAGACCAATACCACCAAATGTCACGCAAGGAACAAATCATCATTTTCAGACTACGAACTGGTCACAACAGACTGAGAAGTCACATGTTCCGAAAGCTGAAGATTGGTGAGACAGACCTGTGCAACTGTGGACTGAGCCCAGAGACTGCAGAACACATTCTTCATGCCTGTCAACTCTACCAAGAAGAGAGGGAGAAAATATGGCCTACTGAGACGGCACTGCTTCCAGACTTGAGGGGTACCATGATTGACCTGAAGCGAATCACACAATTCATTGAAGCTATTGGTGCTGTAACCTGATATCTGACTGAAGTACGATGAAGAAGAAGACCATGGGCATCAAGATGGGACCTAGCTATACCTGCTTGTTCATATGTCACCTTGAGCACCAGGTATGGGATCTTCTGGTGGACCTTTCCCATTGATGATTTATACGTATATCGATTGACATCGATTGATTAAGCTGATCTGGCACGCTATATGCACTTCATTGACAATTTTCCCCCGCCCATCAATTTCACATCGGAGAGCTTCACATCGCATGCATACTTCCTGAATACTATCCACCTTTCCCCTCCCCTGTCTCAGCACATCGGTATACTAGTAACCAACCTCTTCTCACCCCTATGCCTATCGAGATTACCTTCTATTATATCATATACTTCGTCTCAGGCGCTTGTGTGGTGGTGAGGAGAACCTCGTGAAAGTCCACGAGATGATGGACTTCTTACGCTGTCGCGTATACTCCAATAGGGTCCTCAGGTTTGCCCTTCTTTGAGTGTGCAGCTACTCCCGTCAGGAAACACTCCTGAACACTCGGAAGTCTTCCTATTTGAACAGGGTCAAACATGTTCTCACTTTCCACCCCCATAGCGCGTTGCTCTTCGTCACTTCATTCTCCGTCACCTTCCTCCTCTCCAGTTGGATCCCGAGAGACGGGAAGTGTTCTGTGACCCCCTTCTGGTTACTTACAGCCGTGACACGAAACTCAGACCTACTGGTTCGGAGTCACCTCCAGCCTAACGTTCCTAATCATTATGGCACAACCAGCTACAAACGCAACATATGCTCTAAACG
This sequence comes from Meghimatium bilineatum, assembly GCA_034231615.1. Lineage (NCBI taxonomy): Eukaryota > Metazoa > Mollusca > Gastropoda > Stylommatophora > Philomycidae > Meghimatium > Meghimatium bilineatum. The sequence goes on along the minus strand of CM067312.1, from coordinate 32,538,138 downwards.
CAACGCCTGTGTCTACGTCACCCAGAACCGGTCTATCACATTTCCTAATGCCACCTTCATCATTGAAGAGAGCATCACATGTGTGTCCGTTCTAAACGTCATCTATGCTACCATATGCAATCGTTGCGCCATGAAATATATAGGTGAAACTGGAAGGAGTCTCGCAGACCGATTCCGTGAACATCTGTATAGCATAAAAAACATTTGGGTTATCCTGTGGACGTACAATTTAATGGCACGGACAATCAGGGCGCCCGCCATTTAAGCCGTACTTCTCTGGCGACCGTCTTGTGCCTGAGAACCGCTAAATACACCAATTTGTCACTCTTAAACCCTTTAGAATCAATTTTGTTTGTTTCGCGTTAGATTTGTGTATCTACATTTTTTAAAGAATGTATTTTCTATATTCCTTGTTGGGTGTCGTCTCACCTCTGACCTTTTTACAACTCTTCCAGTTCAATCTCCACATTACAGTAAACTTTGCAATCTGAAGCCTATAGTTCTTACTTGTCGTTTTCTGTGTTGGATGTTCAATTTCTGCCGTGATAAAAACCTTTTGGACAAACGTCGATTTGTGTATATTATTATCAGTGATTAACAAAACTTTATTACCCTGTTCCAGGATTTACCTATTGCATTTGAGTTTTGCCCAATAAGTACACATTATGTCGAAACAGCAGTTGTAAAGGTGGAGAACTCCTACACATCTTGTCACTATCGCCTTTTCGTCTCTTCATTGAAAGTTCAGACCAAGCGCGGTTTATTACCCACCCGGCACATGACTAGAAATGCTACTTGTCAAATATTATTTGTAACTTTACATATAATTTATTTATTCTGGAACTTTCTTGTTGCTGGGTAATGGCCCTACTAGCTTTCAAGCAAAATGTAATCACTCTTCGGAAGCTGGGCAATTGTCATACTAGATTTCAAGTAGAACGTAAGCATATGTAAGAATGCAATCTCAATTCTTCTTCTCCAGTGTTCATTCTCAAACTCCCGCTGGATCTCCCTTGTAGCAAGGCCATGGTCATACCAGTTTTCCATCAGGATGTAGTTCAGAGAATAGAAATGCGTTGTGTCACCGTTTTATTTGCGCCAGTGGCCCGACACATCCGTCTTCGGCGGACAATCTCAACTATATCTAACATTTTGTATAAAAAGTGTCTTGCATTTGAGGATTAGACTTCGGTATAAACAGCTACAAAATAGCATGCGAAGATTAGACGTGGGTATAGGCAGCTACAAAATAGCATGCGAAAGTCTTCTATGGTGTATCGGGCCCTTTATTTAAAATCGCAGTTCCTAAGTACTTGCACGGAGCGCTAAATTCTGTGCTGGATTCACTTCCAGGAGAAGGTCAATACAATACAATTTTTCTATCTTGGTATTTCGTCTTCTGGTTTCTATTTAATTTGCTGACATCATGACTTATTTTTATTTCTTAGTCTTACTTGATTTAAACTTAGTTTACTTAGTTTTATTTCTTGTTTCCCTCACTTAATAAAGTACTTGTTAAAATTAATCTCATTCAAAAACCTTCTACTCAAATAAACTAGCCTCCAGGGCAAAAATACCATGAGCGAACCAAGTGGCTAGGTATAATTATAATTATAAGCGATAATTATCGCTCCTTTGTCCGTGGCCAATCCAGACGAACATTGGCAGACAAGGCTGGCTGGCATGGCGATAACAACGCCTGACTGTAATTGTTATTTATATCCGTGTCAGTAACAAGTACATTAAACAGAACATCATTTGAGACGTAGCGGAGGTCAAGATCGGCGGCACGGCTTTTCAAGATTCTCAATTAAAAACTTGAAATGTGGAAGAGTCAAGAAATAAATCATATTTTCTAGTGGACTTGGTGTATTCAATCACTAGATCATACTTGTTTTAAACCCAAGACAGCCCAAACACGACGGACTCGTTATATTACAATGACCATTCATTCATTCTCAAGGCTTCTCGGGACATTTTTATGTCCTCTATATGTAAATATGTACTATTATAGATGTGATATGTTTGTTGGATATTCAATGAAAGAGAGTGGTTGAGATAAAGAGGATGGAAGAATTGTAATTAGTTACCACAAGCATGCTTTCCCAGGATGTTATAGAAATGTTAAAATTGAATGCGATTTTCCAAAAGGAAGCTTTATTTTCCACTTGGCCGAAAAATAATATCGAATTTACCACAATAAATTGTAACATTGTGGGCAGTGAGAAAAGTTAATGTTGTTGTTATGTGACATTTTTTCCGAACGTTGTCTTTCCTATGAACCTCTTGGAATCTCCTATGTTTTGAGCAAGTTATTCTTTCTCACCAGCAACCATAGGCTATGCATGAATTTTTGATGTCTCTTATCCAATGACGTCCTGGGAGACCCTTGCTTCTGCTCTTCTCTATATCTCCCTTCAGCGATACACTTTTCATGCCACTGTGTCTCTTTACATGGTAAAGAAAAACAACACAACTTAACTTACTATACAATATGGTTTTTAGAAGCCATCTTTTTTGGACGTTGGTTTTGTTTAGCACTTCTTCGTTCAATTTCCTTTCTGTAGATGGTATTCTCATGACTCTCCCACAGTACTTTATTTCAAAAGCCGTTATTATCTTTGAAACAGTTTTGTTTATTGTCCATGCCTCGAATCCGCAGACCACGACTGGAAACACACATGTAAGCAACAAGCATTGAAATGTAATAGACTTGCAAAATATGGCAGTAGACAAGGTCAACGTGAATATTATGCTTTCTATCAAAATCAGAAATCAGTAATAAATATCACAATAGGAAACACATAACAATGACAACATATCACTGTAGTTTGAGTTCTTGTATTTTTCCATCAGTTATGTTCGCAGCATAGTTAGTGCACTTTGAGTACAGATTGGTGAGTTCTTGAATAAGTGGCACAGCCTAAGAAATAGTATTCAACAATGAAATGAAACTTTACCAATAAGAAAAGCCAAGAAAAAACACATGGATGACGGATGAAATAGAAAAGTGTAGAAAGAAGTAAAGCCAACAATATTCCAAAATATTCACTTATAGAGAAAGAGATACGCAACATGAATGCGTAGCAACAGCGAAAGAACAATGACTAGAAAAAAAATGCAGAGAAATAGAGAAACCGTCTGTCACCCAATATGAGATGGCTCTCATTTGGTAGTGCGCAGATAGATAGATCCGGCACTGTAAATCCACTCACTGCGTCTTTGTGGATATTTTGTGTGGTTAAATAATGTAGAAATTTGTTTTGTTTAGCGTAGTCACTTCGCGTTACACAGTTTCTCCCGTGGACCTCCTTGTGTGGGCCTCCTGGAGTTGACTTTCTGATGTGGACCTTCGGGTGTGGACCTCCTGGCGTGGACTTCTGGTAAATAAACAAAACAAAGCATTGACTTTCTTTGCAAGTCACTAATATTTTTTTTATTTATGGAAAAAAATATTAGTGTTTTCTTGACGGCAGTAAATACTGTAGTGTTTTTTATGGCAACAGATCTTGTAGTGTTATCTTGACGGCAGTAAATATTGTAGTGTTTTTTATGGCAACAAATCTTGTAGTGTTTTCTTGACGGCAATATATTAAGACAATATCCAAAATAATAAATTCATTTGAAATGACGTGCTACAGACAGATTCCTACGAATGTCATAGACAGAGAAAAAGAAGAACATTGATGTTTTGAAATTACTAAAACTAAATGAAGACTAGCCTCTAAATACTATCATAAGAAGGAAGCTACAGTATTTTGGACACTTAAAGCAACATGATGATATCGAAAGGCTGATTCTAGAGGGCTGAGTACTAGACGATAGAAGAATAACACCAAGAAACAAGAAGACGATGGACAAGCGTAATCGATGAATGTATGCACATGTCTCTGGACAATGCAGGCCTGCTTGCCTGGACGGAGAGACGTTCAGAGTATCCACGACGAAGACAACGTTATGGAAAGAATATGTCACCTGATATATCTTGTAGGTTTTTTCTTTATGGCAATAAATGTTGTAGTATTTCCTTTGAGGGCAATAAATATTGTAGTGTTTTCTTTATGGCAAAAAATCGTGTAGAATTTCTATATGGCAATAAATGTTGTAGTGTTTCCTTGGGGGCAATAAATCTTGTAGTGTTTTCTTTATGGCAATAAATCTTGTAGAATTTCTGTATGACAATAAATCTTGTAGTATTTTCTGTATGACAAAAAATCGTGTATTTCCCACGTTGACAATCACTAGTCTAGCGGATTCGGAAAATATCAGCATATGAAATAAAAAATGCTATAGAATGTCCTAAGAATATAATGAACAGAATTACGATCTACCACAGACGTCCGTAAATATCTGAACATAAAAGAAGAATGGCTCGGCCACTCAAATGCATCAGAAAATCAAAGCTGATATATTTTGGAAATATACAGGCTAAACAGCTTACGCGGAATATTTACAGAATGTCAGTGATGACTATGCGCTGCAAAGGACACGTCAGATTAGATTATAAGACAGAGGTGCTCGTTTAAGGATTAGTGGTTATTGATGACGATTTTGTAATATTTCTAAATAAGATGCATCTGCTTGTATAGAGTTGGTCTTTGGTATTTTGCAGGTAAGGGTGGGTGTTTTGAAAAGCGAGCGCTTGATGTACGTGGACACTCCACACGATGACGCATGTAGGAGTGAGATTGCGAGGATATGGTATTGAGTGTAAGCATGGACATCTGAATTGTAGAGTGCGATTGCGAGGATGTGGTATTGAGTGTAAGTATGGACATCTGAATTGTAGAGTGCGATTGCGAGGATATGGTATTGAGTGTAAGCATGGACATCTGAATTGTAGAGTGCGATTGCGAGGATATGGTATTGAGTGTAGGCATGGACATCTGAATTGTAGAGTGCGATTGCGAGGATATGGTATTGAGTGTAAGCATGGACATCTGAATTGTAGAGTGCGATTACCAGGATGTGGTATTGAGTGTAAGCATGGACATCTGAATTGTAGAGTGAGGGCAGTGTTTAGCCACTGTGGCACGGGCAGCATCAGTGTGAATACACTGTGACATTTTCTTTTGTAAAACAAGCTCCTATGAGTGCAACTGGAGTGCAATGGTTTATGGTCATAGCCAATAAGGTAAGTATATATACCCTATTCGCTTACAGCAAGATTCTCCAAAGCCTATAGCAGCGTTGGGCTTACTATTAATACCGAAAAAATAATAACTATGGTACAACCAGCACCCAATAAAATTTATCACGCGGTGTGGGTAAACGTAAATGGCTTAAAACTGAAAGTTGTGAATATGTGTTCCTCCATCACAAGTGATGACCATTTTTTAACATCCATTTTTGAAAATTCAGTAAATTTAATGCAAATGTAAACTATATATTCACATATTTAGATAGCACCTTATCAAAAATGACAACGTTGATGATGAAGTGTACACAAGGATCGTCAAGGCAAGCAGCACTATCGGCAGATTGTAAGCAAACATGTGACATAGAAACTGCATTAACCTACAGATTAAGTTGACAGTTTACAGAGCAGTGGTACTTCCAGAGCTGTTATACGCTGGTGAAACATGGTCTATATATAGGTGACATTTGAGGAAACTTAATCACTTTCATACAACTTGTCTCAGAAAAGTTATAAACATCAGATGGCAAGACAAGAATCCAGATATCACTGTCATTGACAGATCTCGTATACCTAGCACTGACACTATTCTGATGCAGACAGATTCGCTGGGCATGTCACCTGCTTCGTATGCGAGATCATCGACTGGCAACGATACTTCGCTATGGTAAGTTGCAGAAGGACAAACGTTCTTAAGATGGTCACAAGAAGCTCTATAAGAATTCATTAATGACCTCACCGAAAGAATTCGAAAAGACAAAAGATGCATGGGAAGAACTTGTATAAAATATAACTTCATGGTGCTCTACTGTCGAAAAAAGGCGCATTAACCTGTTAAAAAGATTTGAAGTTCAGTAGCTCAATAGCGTAGAGTAGCGAAAATATTACAGGCAGACAAAAAGTCTTTTACAGTGGTCAACCCCTTCGCGAACTGTTCAAGGACAGTTGCTGCCCAGACACGGGGTATTAGCAAACTATGAACTCACAATCAAGGAGATAATTCTAATTGAAGTTTCAAAAGTGGATGAAATAAATTGTCAACATCACATGTGATGGACGAGCACCACAGCAGAATATGCAAGTATGCTGAACTTATTGGCAAAATGTTGGAAAATGGTCAGATAATGACACAGCTCAACCATTTGAAAATAACAACACGTTGACCAGTGGTCAGATAATGACAATGACCATCAAGTTTACCAGTGGTCAGATAATGACACATATCAACAAGTGAAATAGTTAGTTAGTTAGTCAGTCGTCGGATCATCATCACTGCAAACTGGACACGTCCATAGTTGCTCCGATCTCTCCCTGAGTGTATTCGCCATTACACTTCTGCTGACAGCACCGGTCCTATGCTGGTTGACCATCATTCTTCTCCGCCCTCATTGAAAAAGGAATCATCATACTCTCACTCTCGCGTGCTATATCTGTTATGGAATTCAAAACGTCAGCTCAATCCATTGCCCCATCGACTTGTGCCACATTAGCGCATGACACAGTTGATCTGTTCTTGTCTTGCCTCGAACACCCACATGTCCCGGCACGAAAATAAATAACTTTCAATCCACTGTTCGCGAACGAAACCGAATGAAAGAGTCATTCAAGATGCAGACCCGTGTTACCTTTTTTGTGCCTACCCACTCAAATGCCGTGGTCACTGCCATAACCTCCATGATCATGCTAGACTCTGAGTCTCTGACTTCATACACTGGGATGGCTGCTGGAACGGAGAGCGGGGCAGACATGGGAGTGTCCTACATGCTGTGATGCTAATTTCTAATCAAGAATCAAGAAACCCATCAATCAAGCAAACATGTATGTCTTGTTTGACTGATGAGTCACACCAACACTATCTCCCTATTGTCCGTTTCCTGAGTTTTGTACTGTCTCCGATATACCAAATTCTTCATCTTTTTGCGCTCGTTCTTAAATTCCTGCACATTAGCAGGATATAGTCCAGAGAAGGTAATGCGTTGTGTCATGGTTTACAGCATTGCTGGGATATAATTTTCTTTCGGCGTGACACATCTGACTTTAGAATGACTTTGGATCATTCTATGGAATGGGATAGTCAACTCCACCACCATAACCTCCTTAGTCTCCTCTAACGACATGCATGGAAGGCAAACGTTGTTGTTATTCTGTGTTCCCCTCTTGGGCCATGGAAACACTCGGGTGCTAAAATTATTTGAATTAAGCTATCTTGTCCTTCCATATTACTGTACGGTACAGTGTGCAACAGATGGCAGAGATACATTGTTTTCTGGACCTGTGAGAGATGAAGAATGTTATCGCCCCATGTGTGGTTTCCAAATATCAGATAGCAAATGGAAATATATACCGGTAGGTTTATTCCTGCTGTTTTCTGTCTGCAGTGAAAATTATTAGTGTTACTTTCTCTTTGCAACCTAGAAATCTGTGTATGCATTTTCACCAAATTAGTGTGTAGTTTCTGAATGATTGATATGTATTCTCTGAATGATTGATATGCATTCTCTGAATGATTGATATGTATTCTCTGAATGATTGATGTGCAGCCACTGAATGATTAATGTATATTCTCTGAATGATTGATGTGCAGCCACTGAATGATTAATGTATATTCTCTGAATGATTGATGTGCAGTCACTGAATGATTGTGCATTATCTGAATGATTGATGTATATTTTCTGAATAATTGATGTGTATTCTCTGAGTAATTGATGTGTATTTTCTGAATGATTGACGTGTATTGTCTGAATGTTTGATGTATATTCTTTGAACGATTAAGGTGGCACAGACAGACTGTATACAACTCCGGCACAGATAGTGCATATACCACTCCAACACTGACAGCATATATACCACTCCAACACTGACAGCATATATACCACTCCGACACATACAGTGTATATACCACTCCAACACAGTTTATATACCACTCCGACACATACAGTGTATATACCACTCCGATATAGACAGTGTATATACCACTCCGATATAGACAGTGTATATACCACTCCGACACTGATAGTGTATATACCACTCCGACACATACATTTTATATACCACTCCGACACATACAGTTTATATACCACTCCGACACAGGCGGTATACCACTCCTACAGATAGTATACAGATACAGTGTGACAATAACTAAACGACTAGTGAAAATTAACACTATTTCCAAATCTATGAAACGGGCTACATGTAAACATATTCTTGCACTCTCAATGTCGTGACAATATATATTTTCAGCCCGAACTAAATTCTGAATGTTTTTTTTTTAAACGTAAAATTGCATTTCAACTGTTGTTCTTGCGTACATTCATTTGCTAACGATGAAAAAGTATATTGTCAAAGGGAAGTAAACAAATAAACAATGAGTAATTCATTATGCTCTCCCTTTAGTACTATTAGGTTTAGCTAGTTTGGTTGTGTAAATTTAACCTCTTATGTTGAGGTATGATTTTTCAACACCGGACTTTAGTTCAGTTTAGTAATACCAGAACTTTACAACCATTAAAATAATAGTGGAGCTCGCGGTTCTGGTATTCAGTCCCCCACAAACACCAGATCCTTAATATTAATTGGCTAGCTAAATAGTACAGCCTAATGGTGTGGTGATGTACACTCTTTTCGGACGTTAACTCAATTTAATTATAGGCGATCTATTAACCATTAGAAAAATAGTTGAAATCGCAGTTTTGGTAATCCTGTCAGTAGGATTTTCGAAGGTTCAGTGTCAAAAAGCATTTTCTGTATCTAAGAAAAAGTGTTCCATCCAGGATATAATAATTTCAACAGACGCACATACGTTGTTGGGATACGAAATGAGAGCATAATGTGAATAGTAGAAGTGTAACTTCTGCATTTTCTAAGAGGTAGCTTAGAATGGTGGTCGTGGAATGACATAACCATGATAATGTATTACTGTAGTCGTGGGATTATGACAAAACTATGATAATGCATTATTCTTACTGATTACTAATAGAACTAATAAATAGCACCAAAAAAATACTTAATGTATATAATGTTAATAGAAGCATTTTGTTTTTACAAAAAGAACAAAAATGCATCTGCCCATGTTACGGTGCACTATAGATCTTTCTCAAGAAACATACACGAACTAGACACGAACTAGACATAACAGCAATATGATCAATACAGTGAGATTTTACCGTTTCGACCCATTGTATTTGAAGAAAAGGTCCAATCATCGTTTTGTTGCAAGCACTAGTTGTGCTCGTGTTAATTGTACTCACCACAACATCATCGATACAAAAAAAATCAAACCAAGTTAAGTGGAATACTGTTAAGATAACAAGCCATGCGTGTTAAACGTGATTAAGTGATGATTAAGTGAGTACTTCACATCAATGATGTCACACTGACAATATACAAACATACAAATAGTGTGCAAGTGTAATATCACGAAAGAAATTTATGGAAGTGGGACAGCTACAACTTCGACAAATAGGAGAAATGGAAACCGGAGGGGGGGTGGGGTCAATTGTTGACAATGGAATGTGGGCTAGGTTTAATAAAAATTGATGACAACAGTGATGTATGTATGTGTTTGCGTGTATGTGTGTGTATGATCATGCACACATGATCAGATATGCATTTATATATATATATATATATATATATATATATATATATATATATATATATATATATGAAATTTCTAGACACATTATTCATTATAAGCTGTCATTACTTTCGGGAAGGAACAGCCGCTGATCGGAAACCGTAAAGAGAACAATAGAAGGACAAATAATGAAGAGCATAGAACATCGGAAGAGGGAGACAGGGCAAACCAAAAAGACGATGTACTGGCGACTTTACAGATAACATGAATACGTCGTATGTATGTTTGTATGTATGAATATATATTAACAAATGACAAATGTGGTTGTGCATGGTAGAAGTTATTTATTAGCAGGTCAATAATTTTAATGTGAAGTTATGAAATATTTCCTTGAATCTAAATGTGGTTATGAAACATTTCATGGAATCTGAATGTGAAGCTATGAAACATTACGAGGAATCTCACTGCGAAATTATGAAACATTTCTGGAATCTTAATGTGAAGAACACAAAATACACTCTATTAGAATTCCGGAGACAGAAATATAAATCATGAATCAATCACGGGATATTAATCACGAATCAATCACGGTATATACTACAATAAATACTACAGAAATTGAGCACAGTTACGGCTAAAATAAGTGGATGTCCTGTTAGATGCCAATAAAGATGACGTCCACTGCTTGCGTTCTACGGCTGATGTGTGGTGGACGTAGAGAAAGATAATATGCAAAAAATACAGATGAGCGATACTGTAAACTCTAGGACAAATTCATCTAATGTTACATGTACTGTTGCAACAGGCATGTCCGAGTGTTTCTGCCAGTACAGTGAAATGAAGACACCCACATTTCTCTCAGGAACAAGCCACATTATAGAGCTAAAGCCATTAGTTGTGCTCGCTGCCCAAGGCACTCAGAATCTTGTGAATATCACATATAATCTATAAGGTCTATTTTCTGACTAGTTAGAAAACTTCCCATAGACATGAATGAGGAAAACTTCTCATGTACATAAATGAGGCCTACTTCTCATAGACAGGAATCACGTAAACTTCTCATAGACAGGAATCACGTAAACTTCTCATAGACATGAATCACGTAAACTTCTCATACACATGAATCACGTAAACTTCTCATAGACATTCTTCTTCTTCTTCTTTCGTTCACTTGAAACATGTCTATATCTGTAATTCTGTCTCCTTAATAAAACTCACTGTCTTTTGTAGTTCATACAGTGTCCCATAGAGTTTTGATTCCAGTGTTGTTTCCTCTGGCCAATATGTCTGTCTCAGTGTTTCATGCTCAGAACACTCTTGAAGTATATGTTTGGCACTATGTGCTGCCTGTCCACATGTACACATGGCCGTGTTGCCAATCTTGAACCTTGTATACATGTGACTGCGGAGTCGGTTGTGTCCTGTTCTGAGACGTAGAATTATAACTTGTTCTGGTCTGTTCATAATATGATAGTCATCTTGTGTTGGTGTTTGTGGCTTTCTTATTGACTTGATCATCTGTTTTTTCTGATGGTAGGTGATTGGTATATCTGGTTGGTCTTCGGCAGCACCTTCCTTAGCCAGTTGGTCTGCTTTTTCATTTCCTGGTATTCCACAGTGAGAGGGTATCCACTGCATGGTTACCCTATACTGGTAAGACAATTCGCTAAGTAGTTTTTTCAAGTCTGTTAGTTTTCCAGACTGAAGAGCTTGAAGCACTGACCTTGCATCTGTCAGGAATACCACAGGCTGTAGGTCAGAGCCGTTCAGCAGTTTTTTTAGCTGCCACACTAATTGCCTGGATTTCTGCATCATAATTATTGCAGAATTTTCCTGTCGGTGTTCTGATTGTATCTCTAGGCTTGTGTGGATATTCTATATATACACCTGCTCATAGACATGAATCACGTAAACTTCTCATAGTCATGAATCACGTAAACTTCTCATAGACATGAATTTGGTGAACATCTCATAGAAATGAATGAGGTAAACTTTTCAGTCATGAGTGAGATAAACTTCTCGTAGAAATGAGTGAGATAAACTTCTCGTAGAAATGAATGAGATAACATGTTTATAGATATGAATGAGGTAAAATTATCATTGATAGATTAAAACTCATCGCGGGGCAAATAGGTCTCCAAATCAATTCATCAAAAACAAAAATTATGGACCACCAATTCACCTAACGAAATTACTTTAAATGGACAACAACTTGAAAAAGTACACAAATTATCCTATCTAGGAAGCAAACTAACACTCGACGGTGATGTCATGACAGAAATTACAATTACAACTCTCATTGCACTAGCATCAAGTGCCTTTAACAGACTGTCTAATATCTGGAGGTCAAAGTCATTCAGCACACGCACAAAAATGCGCTTATTTAATTCCTGCGTTATTCCGGTGCTATCATATGGATGTGAGAGCTGGAAAAGCTCTTTATCTTCAGAAAAGAAATTACTGAGTTTCGAGAACAAATGTCTTCGTAGGATAACTAACACCCATTGGAGTGAATTCAAATCGAATGATAAAATCTGAGAAGAGACACATCAAAATTACATCACAGATGTTATCAGAAAACGCCGTTGGTCCTACATCGGGCATCTCCTACACGCAGACACCAACACAATACACCACCAATCTCTTGAATGGGTATCTACAGGCAAAAGAGCAAGGTGTAGTCCAAAAGAAACACTCAGAAGAACAATACTTAGAGAAAGTAAAACAACCAATATTCATACTATTCAAGAACTGCACAGAATATCTTTGAACAGACAGAATTGGAGAGATCTGACCTCTGCCCTATGCGCTAACTTCAACGCAAAAGGAAAATGAAATGAATGAAAATGAAAAACTTCTCATAGACATGAATGAAATAAACTTCTCATAGACATAAATTCAATAAACTTCTCATAGACATAAATTCGATAAACTTCCCGTAGCCATGAATACAATACACTTTTAGTAAACTTGAATGCAATAAACTTCTCATAGACATGAAAGAAATAAACTTCTCATAGCCATGAATGCAATAAACTTCTCATAGACATGAATGAAATAAACTTCTCATAGACATAAATTCGATAAACTTTCCATAGACATGAATACAATAAGCATGCATCCAGCATCATGGCACACGACACATTCCCGTTAAGTTTTCTGCTCTCCGTTCCTTCAACCATCCATGATTATGCAGTCTCAATGTCACAGTTAGGTGTTAATTATGTGAAGTGCATGTGGTCCGAATAATGTTGCCGTCGAAAGGTCACAAACCAACCTATAACAATCTGAATTTCCTTTCACCTGCTAAGCCGATAATGTTCTTGTAGACCAGACAACTTACTGCCACACTGAGTTCCTGCTACAACAGTCTTAAATAGTCGATGAGGAAGCAGGTCAAACCAATGAGTTTCAAAACTTATGAAACCAGATTACGAGAGATTATCTTCATCTGTAGGAGTAATATGGTTGGTTGGTTGCTGATCCACCGGTCCCTGGACTCATGCCTTTGACCCACATCGGGGTAATACAGAAGTAGATATGGCTTACAAGTTCTTACAAGTTCTTACAAGAGCATCAACTTCATTGTCTCTCGACAATAAGGGAATACTGCTGATTATTTCCCCTTGAACTTTGGCCTATAGGGTTGACTTCTTTAATTATGTGTATGTTTTTTACAATGTTCATATAAAACAGGTGTTTCTCTGCAAGGAGATTTTATATTTATTTTTTTTAATTTTTAATTTTGTTCCATGTGTTACACCGACAGGCATGGAGAACTATGACATCAGCCCTATGTGCCAAACTTGGCAAAAGAAGAACTGAATAACTGTCATTACTTATCCACTTTGGCGCTGCGTGTTTGTGAAGTAACATATCACGTCTCATGTGGAAAAGGTAGCAGGGTTTAATTCCCGCAGCAGAAAATATTGCAACCGGACAGATATGAAAGGATAACCTACTGAATCTGTTTATATAGCCTAGCAAAAACTAAAGTGACAGTATTATGGTCTGATCGCTACGTTCTGAATAGAATATGCTACCAACTAGGATAGCGTAGAATTGTCTAATACGTTCGGAGCTGTAAATGTTCTTGCAAAATTAGATTCCATGAAACAAATAATTGTCTGAAATATTTATTCATATTTTTACTCTTAGAAAACGTAGTTTACTGGGAAAGATGCCTAAGTTTTAGCGGAATAAAAACTAATAATATAATATAAACACAAAAATAGTTTCGAAAAACTAAATAGTGACAGATAAGCAGTGTTAGCATAAATATCTATAGAGATACAGTAAGTATTTTACAGAGGCTATTACTGCTACCGCATGCATCTATCTGCGTGCTACCCACTGAGAAAGGACCTCCCTCCTCCTCCTCCTCCTCTCCGTGTCCCACATTGGATGATCCTTTTCATTTTGTTTCCTTTTTTCATCTCCACCAGTTTGTAACAAACGTATCTATAGCCGACATGCTCATAAACAGTAATCAGTGCCGGTGAACAGAAAAGAAAACTTTCAAACAACACATGACAGCACATGACAACACATGACAGCACATGACAGCACATAATATTAACGCACGCAAGAATCAGTAAAAAAAAAAAAGGTCTTGTCTATGACCCTGGACTTATTTTCTAAGAAAAATATACAGACTGTCATACTGACATGAATGGACACATTTTACACTGACATGAATGGACACAATTTACACTGACATGAATGGACACATTTTACACTGACATGAATGGACACATTTTACACTGACATGAATGGACACATTTTACACTGACATGAATGGACACATTTTACACTGACATGAATGGACACATTTTACACTGACATGAATGGACACATTTTACACTAATATGAATGGACACATTTTACACTGACATGAATGGGCATATTTTCAGGCACTCTATGGAGAGTAGTCTTCTTCCAATCCTTGAAGAACCGTCACGTCTAGTAATGGATAATGCATCATATCACAATGAAGCATGGCATGAAGACAAGGTACCAACTACATGAAATATAAAATATCACAGTAAGGCATGGTTTGCTTAGGATATTGTCATCTTTGACGACATATATTTGAATTCTGGGTTGCTTGCAACTTGTGAAGAAGACAAGACAAAAGCGAATCATATTTACATAATCATTGAACAATACGGTCAAATTTCTCTGCGACTTCCTCAATAGCATCCACCTTAGTCAGATATATATTGTATGGGATAAAAATGAAAGGATAAGTTTCTGAACAAAACACCCCGCCGAAGACGGATGTGTCGGGCCATTGGCGCAAATAAAACGGCGATACAACGCATTTCCATTCTCTGGACTACATCATGCTAGAAATCTAGTAGGACAATGGTCATGCTACAAGGGAGAGCCAGCAGGAGTTTGAGAATGAACGATGAAGAAGAAGAAGAAGAACAGAACACGTGTTTAAAATGAGTGATATTGAAGTTCGGACACGAGAGTCCTTCTCAAAAATAGATATTCTGTTTTGGAAGATGTTTGTTGAACATGTGTTCAGAGAGGAAGATGACTACTGGTACTCAGATGGATTACAATTTCTCCAGGCATTAACAATTATCAACCTCTTGGAATCATCTCAAAGTTGGAATGATGAAAACCATATTCTATTGACAGATTGAATAATAGCCAGAGATAAAATTCAGAAACAACTTGTCTACGTCGAATCGTCGAAGTAGCAATAAGGGACAGAATCAGAGAAGAAAATATCAGAAGACGTACACAATGTCAATTCTGAATTACATCAGAAAACAACAGATTAAGTGGTTTTTGTATGCTTCCAGACTACCATAAGACAGTGACCTTACAAAAGCATTACTATACAGACACGATGGATACAAAGTCAGGAGCAGATCTTGCAAACGATGGATTACAGAAATAAAAAAAGTCAACGAAAACAAATATATCTCTAGAAAAAGGCACACAAAAATCCTACCTCCATAGAAGTATTCTATCCCTGACGCTACAAAACATAAAGGGGTATACAACGAAAAGAAAGAAGAAGTTAAATAAGTGTATCGAAAAAAATTGGTAGCATATCCTATCCAGGACGTAGCTATCAACCCAGCATTTGTTGGCTGTGGTGATTTTCTAGGCAATATAAATAAGTTCAGTAGGTTGCCATTGCTTTCTGAACGGTCCGGATGCACAATTGCCTGTGGTGAGGATCGAACTCGGTACCATTGCCGTCACAGACGCGCTCTGTACCACTTCGCCACAGAGAAACATTTATTAACAACCGTTAAGTGTAGGCACGGGGACAACAAATACTCCTACTTACTACATTCGTCTATATAATCATACAATTTTTGGCGTAGTTAATATTTCCTGGAATATAATAGAGACATAAGACAGTGACTAACTGTTGCACAGTGGAGCCACGTTTAAGATTGTACATAAACATCAACACATACAACAAATTTGACTTATGAAGACATTGTGGAGATACGAGCTTGAATAAAATGTCTCTAGAAAAAAATTTGTGTACTGTAAAATAACCTGCGTACTGTAAAATTACCTGTGTACTGTAAAATAACCTGCGCACTGTAAAATAACCTGTGTACTGTTTGTTTGTTTTTCGTTCGCTCCATTGTAACCATCACGGATATCCGTGCGATTTCCGCCGGGAGCGTGATTACGTTGTGCCACCGTTATGCGCCTTGTAGGCCTAGCACATCCGATTTCGGCATGCCTTGACAATTCGGGTGGGCTACCCTTAGCCTGTGACAGCCTCTATATCTGTCTCCAGGCACGCGTAGTGAAGACTCTTCGCCCAGACGATTTTCTTGCTCTCGTCTCACTCGAACGAGGTGTTCCACTGTCTATGAACTTGCCTCGTGTAATTGGACGTGCTGTGCCTGTGCCCATTAGGTACTGAACCGTTTCTCATCCATGAGCCTGGTTCCTTAAGGGGAAGAACTCAACAGAGGAGTTGGACCCTGGCTCTTTCGCCCTCTTAGCCGAGGTGTCATTCACCGACATCGTGTACCCCTTGTCCAAGTTCGAGTCTCACACCACGCGTTTGAGAGCAAGGCGTTCTCGAGCTGAGCGTCCTTGTCCCAATAGCGCCTGAGCCCATCAGGTACTGAACCCTTTCTCTCTTCAAGTGTATTTCCGGTGTAGGAAAACCTGACAGTAGAGTTGGGCCAGGGCTAAATCGTTGTCCTTTTTGTGCCTGAGCGAATCGAGTACGGAACCCTTTCTTTCTGCAAGTTACTTCCGGTATAGGAAATCTTGACAGTAGAGTTGGGCCAGGACTGCCATCGTTGTCCCTTTTGTGCCTACACCCATCGGGTACAGAACCCTTTCTCTTTGCAAGCATATTTCCGGTTTAGGAAGGCTCGACATTAGAGTTGGGTTAGGTCTTTTGCTTTACCAAACGCCGATGGATGGGTCTCTGCCTGTTAGGAACTCTGGTAACTAGAAGCCCGTCTCGAGCTGACGGAGCTTGTAGTTCCCTTTCCTAGGGACTTTTCACTTTCTATTTGCAGTTCGCGCTGCCCTCTAGCGCTGTTCTGCCCTTTCATTGTTTCATTGTACTCTGTATGAAACATATTTGTCTCTCGCCATGCATTTACCTTTACGTGCATTTTACATTGGCCGCCCCTCCAATGTTCGGACTGGACTGACTAGCTTCACTGTATGTCGACAGTGTCGCTATATGTGGTGATGCTGGTGGTGTCGGAGATATTGTCTGTCTCTTGTGCAGTCAAATCTCTTTCCATCTGCTACCTCCACATTCTCGGACACGATCCCCAAAAGATTTGGCCAGAATCAGCACGAGCTGCTGTATTTCTGTTTCCAGGGTGCACCGCGTGGAGGTACATTTGGGATCTTGGTTATCTGCTAACCCTGGGTCCGCCTAGAGCAATGCGTTCCCTTTGCACCCCACCTGTGTACTGTAAAATGACCTGTGTACTGTAAAATAACATGCGCACTGTAAAATAACCTGCGCACTGTAAAATAACCTGCGTACTGTAAAATAACCTGCTTACTGTAAAATAATCTGCATACTGTAAAATAACCTGCATACTGTAAAAAAAAATCTGCGTACTGTAAAATAACCTGCGTACTGTAAAATAACCTGCGTACTGTAAAATAATCTGCGTACTGTAAAATAACCTGCATACTGTAAAAAAAATCTGCAAACTGTAAAATAATCTGCGTACTGTAAAATAACCTGCATACTGTAAAATAACCTGCGTACTGTAAAATAACCTGCGTACTGTAAAATTAATCTGCGTACTGTAAAATAACCTGCATGCTGTAAAAATAACCTGCGTACTGTAAAATAACCTGCATACTGTAAAATATTCTGCGTACTGTAAAATAACCTGCGTACTATAAAATAATCTGCGTACTGTAAAATAATCTGTGTACTGTAAAATAATCTGCTTACTGTAAAATAATCTGCGAAATGTAAAATAACCTTGACTACTGTAAAATAACCCGCGTACTGTAAAATAACCTGCGTACTGTAAAATAACCTGCGTACTGTAAAAAATATGCGTTTGTAAAATAATCTGCGTACTGTAAAATAATCTGCGTAATGTAAAAAAATCTGCGTACTATCAAAAAACCTGTGTACTGTAAATTAACCTGCGTACTGTAAATTAACCTGCGTACTGAAAATTAACCTGAGTTCTGTAAAATAATATCAGTACTGTAAATTAATCTGAGTAGAGTAACATAACCTGGTTACTGTAAAACAACCTGCTTACTGTAAAATAACTTGCGTACTGTAAAATAACCTACCTATTGTAAAACAATCTGAGTAGAGTAAAAAAACATGTACACTGTAAAATAACTTAGAACTGTAAAATAGCTTGAGTACTATAAAATAACCCGTGTACTGTAACATAACCTGCGTACTGTAACATAACTTTCGTACTGTTACATAACCTACGTACTGTAAAATAACATGCGTACTGCAACATTACATGCGTACTGTAAAATAATCTGAGTACTGTAAAATATCCTGCGAATGTAATATAACATGCGTACTGTAAACTAATGTAAGTATTGTAAAATAACCCGCGTAATATAAAATAACAAACGTACTGTAAAATCTAAATTTTGATTACAATTATTTGTAAATATGCTGAAAGATCTGAAGAATTAGCCGATGTGCACAATTCATAGCATCCATAGAATAGGTAATAGCAATATTGGAAAGTTGCATGCCAAAGATTTCTGAATTGTAACAGCCAGTTTAGGAGTAAATCGCATCCAATCAAGTTTATGAATATGTTAAATCAACTATATAAAAGAGATCAGCGGGAGTTTGAGAAGGTACACTTTCACACAAGTTTGAGAAGGTACACTATCACAAAAGTATGAGAAGGTACACTTTCCCAAAAATTTGAGAAGGTACACTTTCACAAAAGTTTGAGAAGGTACACTTTCACAAAAGTTTGAGAAGGTACACTTTGACAAAAGTTTGAGAAGGTACACTTTGACAAAAGTATGAGAAGGTACACTTTCACAAAAGTTTGAGAAGGTACACTTTGACAAAAGTATGAGAAGGTACACTTTCACAAAAGTTTGAGACGGTACACTTTCACAACAGTTTGAGAAGGTACACTTTCATAAAAGAGGACTAATTTAGTGTTTCACAACTGCGGCAGCGGGATCCAGTGTTCAACCACTACAGCAGCCAAACCATCCTGGTTTTTCGGCCGGCTTTTGGGCAATTTTATTCCACGGTTCCCTTGTGTCTTATGAAAAGGTCGATGAATTGATTTACGTAGCACAAGACTTTTAAGAGTTATCACTATACTTCTTGTTGTTTCTCGTTCAGCTGTGTATGTGCCCCCATTCCTTTCATATTTGTAATGTGTTCTTTGGAACCCCAATGAGGTGGGGGTGTGGGGTTAGCCTATTAGCTCACTATTCACTACCTGCACAACTAATCATCCATATTTCCAAATATTCACAACCTGCCTCCACTACTAGAACCTGCCACCACTACTACAACCGGCCATTGCTATCACAACCTGCCTCCACTACCAAAACCCGCCTCCACTACCACAACCTGCCTCCACTATCAGAACCTGCCTCCACTACCACAACCTGCATCCACTACCACAACCTGCCTCCAATACCAGAACCTGCCTCCACTACCAGAACCTGCATCCACTACCACAACCTGCCTCCACTACCAGAACCTGCCACCACTACCACAACTTACCTCCACTACCACAACCTGCCTCCTCTACCAGAACCTGCCTCCACTACCAGAATCTGCCTCCACTACCACAACCTGCCTCCACTACCAGAACCTGACACCACTACCAAAACTTACCTCCACTACCACAACCTGCCTCCTCTACCAGAACCTGCCTCCACTACCAGAACCTGCCTCCACTACCACAACCTGCCTCCACTACCACAACCTGCCTCCACTACCAAAACTTACCTCCACTACCACAACCTGCCTCCTCTACCAGAACCTGCCTCCTCTACCAGAACCTGCCTGCTATATCATAACCTGCCTCCACTACCACATCCTGCCTCCACTACCTCAACCTGTCTCCACTACCAGAACCTGCCTCACTATCAGAATTCATCCAACGATTTACCCAAATCAAATCCCCTCCTGCCCTGCCATCAATTACTCGACCCGCCTGCTACCCTAATAAATCCCCCCCCCTCTGTCCAACCACAAAAACTTGTATCCATACCTACCCAAGTCAAATCCTGCACCTTACCTTTACCACCAGAACTCGACCCACTTTCTACTCAAGTCAGATCCTCCCCTATCTTCCACCACACCGATCCACTGTCCACATTAAATTGTGAACATGTTTCATCAGGAGTCAACAAAGTACAATAACCGTGCTGCTCCCAGCAGGTCGCTGGTTCAGTAATACGTACACTACAGTGTGACTAGATGATACACTTGTAGAGATGGTCTGTGTTCTATCCGTGTGTGCATGCATGGCATGTGTTGATAGTGACTGCGTAAACATAACACAACTTGACGCACAGTTGACAACTTCTTTCATATCTAGCGTATAGTAACAATGTCACATTTTATGACATTCGTGTCACGTGAAAGCTGTCATATACATATATATATATACGATTTACATAACAATCTTGTAATGTCATGTCATTTGTTTAAAATTGCGCAATTTAAGATGGTAGTATTCTATCTATCTATTTGTCTATCTATCTATCTATCTATCTTTCTAGTCGGTCTGTATGTCTGTCTGTCTGTCTGTTTGTCTGTCTGTCTATATATCTATCTATCTATCTATCTCTATCTATCTATCTATCTATTCGGTAACACTCTGTTGCTTTTCATCGTCAGGGGTAGAAGAGTTTTCTGGAGATGGCGCTCTTGTGTGCGGAGTATATTGTTAAATTTATCACCTCTTTTATCTCGGTGGTCCACTGTTTCGTGACCAACCTCTGGGGCTGCCTTCACTGTACATGTGTAGCATAGCTTGCTGTGGTATGCTGTCTGATGGTAGTCTGCTGATGTTTTCAAACCATTTTATCTATTGTCTGTTAATATTTTTCAAAATTGCGATGGTGCCTGTCTAATGTCTTAATTCCTCATTCTGTCGCTTAGTGATATTCCTAGGACTATCAGCAAAAATGCCATTTCAACTGTCACGAGTCTGCGTTTGTCTTGTCCTGTCGTCCACGTTTGGCATTAGTAGCATAGCGTTGGCATAATAATTGTTATGAATAGTGTTATTTTGATATTTAAATCTACATTATTGTTTCTGAAGATTAATAGTCTTCTGCTGCGATGAATCACTATGCAGTTCGAATATTGGTCATGCATAGAGCGTGAAGTGCATGGCCGTGTTGTTAGAACGCCGTTTTCAGACCCTTGAGGTCCCGGCTTCAATCCACGGTTGGGACAGGATTTTTACTTTCGGAGGTACAATCAAAATCCTTCCTGTACATGTCGCGGCGTCTGCATGGAAAAGCGGACTTTATTTCCACAGCCATAGAAGCCTCCTTGCACTCCTACACAGGAAACATGCAGTAACGAAAGTTAGATTTTTATATCAATTTGTGTTTCCCATAATTTGCTTTGCAGAGATGCTCCTATGGGCTAAACTGGGACAGTCCTGTAGTATATATTCTGGAATCTGTGTTCTTGTTCTACAGACGCAGGCCACACTTACAATAAATATGGTATATCGTCATCATCATGTGACATATTCCTTCCAGAACGTGATCTTCTTTATGGGTTCTCTGAATATTGCGAGATTCTTGGCGAGTTGACGTGCCACAGCTAGAGACATATTCAAACAATCTGATATACCACTGCACTATCCTCGTCTTGAGCGCCCTCTTCCTTTGTTGCCCTTAGCTCTGTCTTCAGCTATCGATCTTTCGATGCTGCTATGTCTCTTTATATGACAAAAACCAACACAGCTTTCTTGTTAAGGAACCAGCCCTCTTCAACGTTTATTGATCTTAACACTTCTTTATGTGTCTAGCTGTCCATGGTATATGTAAAATTCTTCTGTGGCATCTCATTTCGAAAACAACTGTTATCTTTGCTACTGTTTTAATTAATGTCCATGCCTGACAACCTTATATTGCCACTGGAAATACGTAATATTATATATAGTAATAAATAATGTGACTTGAAAATTACGACGTACTGTAACATTTTTATGAAGTGTTGATAGTTATGGGCGATGTAATTTCATTTGTTTGAATGGAATCTCATTTGTTGAAACTGAATGGAATCTCATTTGTTAGAAGTGAATTGAATCTCATTTGTTAGAAGTGAATTGAATATCATTTGTTAGAAGTGAATTGAATCTCATTTGTTGAAACTGAATGAAATCTCATTTGTTGAAACTGAATGGAATCTCATTTGTTGAAACTGAATGGAATCTCATTTGTTGAAACTGAATGGAATCTTATTTGTTGAAACTGAATGGAATCTCATTTGTTGAAACTGAATGGAATCTTATTTGTTGGAAGTGAATGAAATCTAATTTGTTGAAACTGCATGGAATCTCACTTGTCAGAACTGAATGATGAAAGTCAGGTGTAAGACAATGATATGTGCTCTCACCTAAACTTCTTAAAATACACATGAACAATAACAAAAGACACAATAACAAAAGAATATCAAAACAAGAAAGTAAACAGTACAGTAATAGGAGAAGATTCTGATGAGGAATTAAATAAGGAATTAACGAATTGTTATTTGCTGATGATCAATTATCTTCATAGATATGAAGAGGAACATCAGTTAACAAAATCATATTAACACACTCACGACAACATGCACCAAGTATAACATGAAAATAATTACGCAGAAACCAGAGGTAATGAAAATCAGCAAGTCACCAAACTTAGCGAACATAACAATAAACAAAACTAAAATGAAACAAACTGAATTTAAATACCTGGGGAGTATATTCACAGACATCTGAATATTATATAAATCGATACAAGATGCCCGAAAGCAAACATAGTGACATACCAGCTATCACCAATACTGCTCAACCAAAACATCAAGATGGACGTCAAGAGACAGATGATAAACAGTATTTTTATGCCAACACTCTGTTATCAATGTCAGACATGGGTGCTGACAGCAGCACAACAGAGAAAACTTACTACATTATGAAATGCCTGAGAAAAGTCGCAAGAGTGACCAAGCTAGACAAAATGAGAAACGATGAAACCAGTAGAAGAATGTGTATAAGACTACATCGACTGCCAAGAATTCACAAAGAAACAACGAATAAAATGGTTTGGACAACTTATGAGAATGAACCATATCCAATTACCAAAAAGAACATATAAGAAGATCCGGACACAAGGCCAGAGAAAAAACCTAGAACAAGATGAATAGATAACATGAAGTCGACACTGAACAAATACGGATTCAACGCAGCCAAGGCGACACATCTGGCATTGGATGAACAGCTAAATCTCCAGTCATCACCCCTACGTTTAACGAAAAGTGTGGATATTCTTACCATCATCCACTTGGGAACAGACAAAGATAATAGAATGAAATCTCATTTGTTAGAACTGAATGGAATCTAATTTGATCGTGTTTACATATTGTGCGTTTAGAGAGTAATAAGAAAAAGACCACATACAACTAAGAAAACTGATATAGAAGTCTACATAGATACTAGATTACACTTTATTACAGAAATTAGAAGCAGACACTGAATGTTTTTATGGCATGTGAGAAAACGTGAACATTACACGGCCTAACAAATACATTAATAAGCATCAAATTTAGCACCATCTAAGTCACGCATATCACGCATGCGCATTCTGGTATACCTTTACGCGTAATCACCGGAAAGATGAAGGGGAGGGAGATAGGACGACAGGGATATAATTTCTGGATGGGTTGTCATTGTGGCATGAGAGAATGTCAACAACTGAACTTATTAACAACACAAGAGCTAGGTTGGGAAACAAAATTGTTTACGACACGCACCATGACACTTGATTGATTGAATCTAATTGACTTTGTACTGGTTTAGACGTACTGACCGTAAAACGCAACCTACACACAAAGATATATGGAACAAAATAGATCCCTATAAATGGTGTAGACGTCAAGTAGCGAACATAAGACAGAAATAATAGGCAAGAAAAGCACTAGCAAGTTCTCACTCCCTATCAATAATAGAGAACTAGAACGAGTCAAGATATTTGAAACCCGTTGTTCTCTTATCAGCAACTAAGGTGAGTGCTACGAAATGGTTGCTCGCATGAAGAAGGCACATGTAGCTTGGCCATTGTATAAAAGAAACTAAGATAAATATTTAAGATAAAAATAGCTGGGCTGTAAGAAAATAAGAAAGCTAACCTTCATGAGAGCCTACATTTTCCAACTGGTAATATATGAAAGCGAATCTTGGACAATCGTCAACAATGTTAAAGAGGATGGTGATGAAATAATCCCTTTAGTTGTGAGCAGATAGCTCTTCACACATGATGATGATGGCATATTCCCTTTAGCTGTGAGCAAGTAGCTATTGACAACCTACAGCATTTCTAACAGAAACAAATGACCTTCTCAGATGTGTAACTAAGGTGACACCTGGACTCACATATGGTTGTGTAACTAAAGTGACACCTGAACTCACATATGGTTGTGTAACTAAGGTGACACCTGGACTCACATATGGTTGTGTAACTAAGGTGACACCTGAACTCACATATGGTTGTGTAACTAAGGTGACACCTGAACTCACATATGGTTGTGTAACTAAGGTGACACCTGGACTCACATATGGTTGTGTAACTAAGGTGACACCTGGACTCACATATGGTTGTGTAACTAAGGTGACACCTGGACTCACATATGGTTATCTCAGAGGCATGGTTGTGTATGTGAGGTTTATGACTGTGTGTTTAGTCCCCGAAGGAATGAATTCCAATGCACCAGTACCCCATGATTACCACATTCTGTCAGGAGAAAAGCACACAGTTCATCAGGCCAACTGTTTCATCATTTTTTTTCTTTCAAATGTCTTGCCACATGTTCAATGATGGCACATCTAGCATTACCTGTTACCTCTACAAGTCTGCTCAATGATGGCGCATCTAGCATTACCTGCTACCTGTACAAGTCTGCTCAATGATGGCGCATCTAGCATTACCTGTTACCTGTACAAGTCTGCTCAATGATGGTGCATCTAGCATTACCTGTTACCTGTATAAGTCTGCTCAATGATGGCGCATCTAGCATTGCCTGTTACCTATACAAGTCTGCTCAATGATGGTGCATCTAGCATTACCTGTTACCTGTACAAGTTTGCTCAATGATGCACATCTAGCATTACCTGTTACCTGTACAAGTCTGCTCAATGATGACACATCTAACATTACCTGTTACCTGTACAAGTCTGCTACAGAAGGATACATGTCCGCAGGTCTGCACCTCTGCATCATCTATGCGGATTATTTGATAGAGGACAAATCAAGAAACTGAAACAAGATGTGACAATCATTTTTTTTCACAAGTGACATTTGTCAGCCTATCCCTCAATTTTTCTTAGTCGCATCATACCACATGCATGAACAGAAGACAGTGAATATATTATTTTCACCCTCAGAGATGTTTAGGCCCCGGTTGTCATACGAGCGATGTGGAAAAAAAGTTAAATAGCCGTATTTACACAAAAAAATGTTACAGAAGAGTTCCCAGAATATCATAGACTAATCAATCCATCCTAAAAGAAATGAATGTAAAAGGCAGCCCGCTGAACAACAAGATTCACTCCAAAACACTGCATCATTTTTAACATTTCAATCTACGGCCTAGAAATACCATAATAGAGGGGATCTTTACAGGACAACGAAAAATAAGCAGACCAGTTTGGAGATGGACACATGATATCAAGGAGTACCTGAACATGAGATTCACAGTTTGGAGATGGGCACATGATATCAAGGAGTACCTGAACATGAGATTCACAGTTTGGAGATGGACACATGATATCAAGGAGTACCTGAACATGAGATTCACAGTTTGGAGATGGACACATGATATCAAGGAGTACCTGAACATGAGATTCACAGTTTGGAGATGGACACATGATATCAAGGAGTACCTGAACATGAGATTCACAGAACCCGGAAGATTAGTTCGAGATCGGAAATAGTTACAAATGATATAGTGACGTGCCACAATCTTTCCAATACATGCTACATGATATTCATGAGTATTGTATAGCATTGTAATGGTAACCTAAAGTAATTTGTAAATGTAATGTAATGTTGTTTGCTACTGTGAAATATAACTTGACAATTGTGGTATCTTGTAACTATATGTTGAGCAAATTAAACTACTCAATGTTGGTGTCCATGTTTGTATTTGCTGAAGTAGTATTATTTGTGATTTGTGGTATATTTTAGGCTGCTCGCTGTCATATGTACCTCGTTCTTTAATATTGTGTATGGCATATGCTTCTACACATCAATCATCAATCAATAAACCCGTAGCCCTTCAGGGTCGTAGGGGTTGGATGCCTCAGAACACAGAGTCCTCCAGCGAATTCTATCCTCAGCGATGCGGATGAGTGTGGAAATATCTTGCCCTGTCCATTCTTTGATGTTGTCTGTCCATGTCTTTATTTGTTCACCTCTGCTTCTTCCACACTCGACAGTTCCCTGCAGTATTGTTCTTGACAAGGAATCGTGCCTTCATACATGTCCGAACCATGCTAGTTTTCGTCATTTCACTATTGAAAGCAATGGCTCCTGAACACCTGCACACATTTCTACTTTATTCCTTACTTACACATTGGTCTTATGTTCCCTATAGGAAATTCGTAGAATTCGTCTGTAGCATTTGTACTCGAAAGCCTGTAATCTTCTCTCCATGTCCGTAGTGAGTGTCCAGCTCTAACAGCCATACAACACAACATAAAGCACCAGCGACTTATACAATTTGATTTTCACTCCAACACTGATGCTGCTTTTCCAAATCACGGTTAGCCTTGACAAGGACGCTAAAGCCATCTCCAGCCTTATTTTTAGTTCTGCTTTGCATTTACCATCGCTGCATATACTGGATCCCAGGTATTAACACAACACAATATAGCGATGGCCTTGTTGCTGAAAGCTGAAGCTCATATTTTTGATGCCCATGCTCGAGATGATTCTCATAAACTGCACAGTAACATTCAATTTGCTGCTCTTAGCTGACATAAGATCTGGGTGAGTTGTTGAGATAACATGCGATATGGGTGAATTGTTGAGATAACATGCGATATGGGTGAATTGTTGAGATAACTAGAGATCTGGGTGATTTTGAAATAACAGGAGATCTGGGTGAATTGTTGAGATAACAGGAGACCTGGGTGAATTGTTGAGACAACGGGACATCTATGTGAGGTGTTGAGATAATAGGACATCTATGTGAGTTGTTGAGATAACATGAGATCTGAGTTAGTTGTTGAGAACATGAGATCTGAATTAGTTGTTGAGAACATGAGAGCTGGGTGAGTATTTGAGGTACCAGGAGATCTGGGTGAACTATTGAAAACACATAAAACCTGCTTAGTCGCCTATTACGATATGCATGTCTGGTAACACTGTTCATATTCTTTGCTAATCTAGACATTAGAAGTATTGGCTAAGTGATGTGGCATGATCACTTTCCACGATTATCCCTTAGAGGACAGTTGATGATAAAGATCAACAGGACGACAAAGGAAAATATGAGATAGATAATATCAAAGACTGGACAGGATTCAGTTTTATTATACTTAAACAAAGCACTGAAAACCGAGAGACGTGACAAACTGTTTGGTTTTTATGTTAATGTTTACAAAAATGGCACATCTACGACCTTTAAGGATTATGGGTATAAAGATATTTTTTAGATGTGTTTTGATCTTCCCCGCCCATTGGTGGCAAGCGGTTAGTTGAACAATAGGACTGAGCTAATCCCCGTAAATTTTATTATTTTATTGAAGCTTTTGTGAGTTTAATTTCCACAAGACATAAATATCTTTTTAAACATTGAACAAGCAGGAGTACTGTTCATCACTCTGTAGATTTGCAGAACAGTATCCTTTCATTACTATTACCAGTGGCGTAGCCTGGGTACTTCCGGTCGA